>JAEAOA010001069.1:1882500-2140000 GCA_016746295.1 Potamilus streckersoni | reverse complement strand
GTTATATTTAGTCTAGTTTAAAAGTAGCAAAAGAATGAAGGCAAAAAAGCTTTGTAAATATTAACAAGAAGTTTTTTCCAAGAAAATGCAGTAAAATTATGAAAAAGGACTCACAATTTGTGATTATAGTCCAAGAATTCATCTTTGAATAAAAAAAAATATAAGTCATATCACTAAACGTCCAAGAAGGTTGATAATGACGTCAGATCAATGCAGTATTGTACTGATGTATCAAACTTTCGTAGTTTGATTTTGTGAATCTAGAATAATATTCCAGCTTTAGAATTCCCCTAACAGCCATGGGAGAGGACCTCCCATCCAGATAGAAGAAGACTTTAGAACACCACTTACTGTATGTACACAAATTACGCGCACTTTGGGAAAAATCCAATGAAGAAAAGAAATGGACGTATTTGTATCATAGTAAGAAAAATACCAGTAGACATGGCATAATTGGCTATCCTGTTAGCCAGCCAGACTTTGTTCTTACAAAATGTGGTTCTTATACCTCTACCCGACGATGACGCCGACATCGATGGGAGAGAGAAGACAAGGACATAATATAATATAAGTTTAGTCTAAAAATATAACTCCTATCACTATCCGAAAATGTAATCCAGTAGATAGACTTTTCATTACAATAACTTGAAAAGAAATAAAATAAATTAAAATAAAATAAAATTAAAAAATAAAATAAAATAAAATTTAAACACTAACACACAAATAATTATAAATTGCATATCCCACACCTACACAAGCGCCGGAGGGCGATATCAAGCTCGTCTCTGTCGCCTAAGGCGTTCGCAGGCTTTTCAAGGTCATCAGCAACCTTAACCCTACTGCTAACTGCTGGTTTTCTTCACCGTACTGATGATCGGATATGCCGATTTTCATGGGGTTTTCACTGCTAGATGTGTCTCTTCAACACCGATCTCATGACTTATGGCATGTTGCACTAGATCAAAGAGTCTACGAGAAAACTCGAATTATTTTTTTGGTCGCGTCTTAGCGACATTGCTTTGAAAAAATTCCTTTTCTTAGTCCCACAGACAAACGGACAGGGCGAATGCAAATGGGTTGACACTGTTGGACGTGCCTTGTTATGACCTGTCTATCGGTATTTCGTATTGTAGAAAGGGTCAATAAATTTGAATAAAATTGGATTTAAAATAAACGGACGATGGCATGACCCAACACGGCTGAAAATTATTATTTGGAGCTTACGGACGAACGGAAGGCGATAATAGAACGCAGTTTCCACTGGCAGACGCGACTAATTCAGGCCGATCTTTTGGCTAATGGAAAAAGGAAGTTAGGTCAAGCCGTTGGTGGAGAAAACTTTTTTTTTTAAATCGACATTTCGTCTTAAACATTTGAGAAGGTTAAAAAGATTGTTTTCTTCAGATTACGGACGAACGGACAGGACGAATGTAATTATAATATTTTCCCAGACGTGTCTCAACAAGCTCGATCTACTGGAGTATTGCAATTGCGATTCGCTACAGCCGTTTGGCCAGGGCAAAAATTCGTCTCTTGTCCTTACAATGCTCTGTTTTCACTGCCATATGTGTCTCATCCAGGCCAATGTGTCGGTTGTTACGTCGTATTGCATTATAGGTGTTGTAGCTTGAGAGAAAATGGCGTTAGTCCCCCGTTGCTCTCCAACTATTGCTTCTCTTGGTCGTACGTACAAACGGTCAGGACGATTGGCATGTGATTTTCACAGCCAGCTTATCTCTCATTGAGGCCTATCTGTTATAGTTTGTGACAGAATGGCAATTAAGCCATTTTTTCAACAATCTCGACAATGCACTAAGACTACTCCTAAGAATGGTCTTTTGTTTTCATTTCAACGTATAGTCGATAGGACAGGCCGATTTTCATGCTAGATGCGATTCTTCAACGCCGATCTCCTGACATATGGAATGTTTTACTCGACCAAAGCATCTACGAGAAAACTAGAATAAATCCTTTTGTGGCGCCTTAGCGACATTGCTCTGAACAAGTTTCTTTTCTTCGTCACACGGACGAACAGACAGGCGAATTCAACGGGGTTGACACCCTTGGACGTGCCTTGTCAGGTCCTCTCTATGCGGCTAAATATCGTCTAGGTACGCGTGAGCATGTCCCAGCAATTCAAGAATATATATATATATATATATATATATATATATATATATATATATATATATATATATATATATATATATATATATATATATATATATATATATATATATATATATATATATATATATATATATTAAACATTAACCAATTTTTATAAATCAAATATGGCGACATATGTTTTTGATAATTTTAGAAACAGCTATGTAATCAAATTGTATATAAAATGTCAAATAAAAATGGTTATTTTTTTACGGAGTTTCGATGAATAACGGATATTTATCATTCATCTACTGTCTAATTCAGGCGGCTTTGCCAACGTTGTTCTTTTACGATCACGAACCAACTATGACCTTGAACTAACCAATGAAAACTAGATTAAATATTAGGGTAGGTAAAAGTACTCTTTACTTGACCTTACCAATTTAGCAAAATTTCAATTCAGCAGTGGATAGACTTTTCATTACAATAGATTGCAATGAAATAAATAGAAAAAGATTAAGAATTTAAACACTAACCCACAAGTAACTAAATTCCATATTCGAAACAATAAATACATTTATGTATACATAAATACATAACACCTACACAGGCGCCATAGGCCGATACGAGCGTCGTGTCCATCGCTCAAGGCGCTCTCTTGTTATTCAAGGTCATCCGTAACCCTAACATTAACTCTACTTCTAACAATGGTGTTTTTTTCATCGAACAGGCCCTTGCTTGGAGTAATAATAAATTACTTTCTTAATAATAGTAATCTAACCTAGCCGGTGCCAAGTTTTCATGACAAATATGCATGTAAGTTTCGAATGTCTGTACATTCTAGAGTCCGTATGAGAGGTTAACAAACATCATTTTTGGTTACGTTTTGATAGCCGTGTTAGTATTTATGCTGGAACGTGCAGGCAGGCGATTGTTGCGATAACCCGCAGCAGAGGATCCAGGATTGAATTCCGACATGGAACAAATATTCATTTTATAAACAAAATAAAAAAAAATAAAACTCGTCAAATAATGTCTTGAGTAATTCTCCTTTAGCCATAGACCATTTCATGGAGACTTCGGTGAACTTCGTAATTTGCTCGTAATTTTGATCACGTGGCGGGTGGTCAACTGACCGCAATATCCAATCGATAGCTGGTAGGCAAATAATCTGGTCCCCTGCTTAGTATGCTCCCTAGTATAGTATAGCGGAGTGCATCACAGGGATCATTCTAAGCAGGGGACCAGACTAGTGGTCAAAACAAGGCGGACGCATCAGCATAGAATGGAGACTTCGGCAAACTTCGTAATTTGCTTGGAATTTTGATCACATGGCGGTCGGTCAGATGACTGCAATATCCAATCAATAGCTGGTAGTCAAAACATGGCGTACGCCTCAGCATCAGAATCAATTGTTCCAACTACCTCAGCTTCGTTTATCGAGTTGAAAAATGCATATTCAACGGCTATGATGCCACAGATATTCACTAAATTTAATATTGGAACCATCCAGACTAATTTTCTAGATACCAGGGCGGATTTTAAAGCCATACGAGAGAGTAGCTATGAGCTTTTTACATCTGGACATGTGCATTTGAGTATGGAACCGTGTCGATGTTAAAAATTTAATCCTGACAATCAAAGAGCAAGTTGTTCAAACTATTTATATGTATCCGAAACGTCACTAAAATGAGATGTGTTTAATATGAGTTTATCACATTTGTTTGTGAAAGTCTGTGGATTATTTACATTTAAACATAAATCATTAAATTATATCCACTTGCTCACAGGGGCTCGTATCGTTTTAATGTAGCGTCATACATGTACTATATAAGAACTACAAGGGAGGGCACTTCTCTCCTTGCTCGCTTACAAAATAACTAAACATTTCTTATGTAGTGGAAATAACCTAAAACAGGAAAATTATAGTTTTGTCCTTCATAATGAACCTGATTGTATTACTTTTGCAACCTCTGACGATACAAGTAGTGGGCAATTTTTAATTTGTTTTAATCTGATACTTCTAAACAAGAATGTACGCCATTTTGTGGTGTACATATGCCTACCAGCTTTTGATTGGCTGGAGTATAAAGGGACTCGGAGGTTTTCGGATAATTACGGAGCAACTCGGTTAAATCCAGTATGAAATGGGCTATTGCTTGGAGTAATAATACATTACTCCTGTAATAATAATAACCTAACTCCACTACAAACAATGTTGGTTTTTTTCACAGTACGTATAATCGCACAAGTCGATTTTCATGTTTTTCACTGCTAGATGCAACTCACATGACATATGGCATGTCGCACTAGACCAAATCGTCTGCGAGAAAGTTCGAATTAATCCTTTTGCCGCGACTTAGTGACATTGCCCTGAACTAATTCCTTTTCTTCGTCGCACGGACGAACGGACAGGGAGAATTCAACGGGGTTGACACCTTCAGACGTGCCTTGTCATGACCCGTCTAACGGTATCTAGCGTTGCAGAAAGAGTGCAATAGTTTTGGAGAAAAGTGGATTTAAGCTAACTGCACACTGGTAGGACTCAGCGCGGCAGTAAATTAATAGCAAATAGTGATGTATCAAGGAGGGAACTGTATTGTCAATTCAAAGGAATATGAAATTTAGCAATGCAAGCGAGGCGCACACATTTACACAAACATTCTTTATAATCCATGCAAACTAAGGACACACATTTGAATATTGACCACAACATGGAAAATGTAGACAATGTCATGTCACGGCCAGCTGTGACTCCCATTATCTTGCAGAATGAAAATGATGAGAAACATTATTAAGCCGTACATGAACTGTTCGGACTAAGATGTTTGGTGCACTCAAACATAATTGTGGTTCTTTTTTTTTCTTTTCGTCTCAGAAATATCCTTAACTATTTCCAGAGTAAAAGGCCAATCACGTTATGATTATCCCTTCTCTAATTAAGGCATCAGTCATTAATTGTTACTTCATAAAACAGTATGGCAGGCTGGTGATTCCATAATGTTCACAGATGTGTTAAGACAAAAGCACAATACTGGGATTGTTAATATACTCATGTATCAAAACATGTCTTGTTCTGCTTTAAGTGTGCCTAAATTGACAATGTCGAAAACATTTTATATATGACCTGAACCTATTCTACTAAATCTTAAACCATAATATGATTCATGAAATCTGAAACTGATTTTATTTCTTGGTAATACGGCCGAATTTGATTTAATTGTTTCACAATAGTTTATATGTTTGAAGACTTTGTCGTTAACTTTGATCTAAGAATTTAACAAGCGCTTTTACATTGATTATCTGTACTATTCTTTAAACTAAAGAAAACAATAATTTTCAAAAATTAAAAACTATCAACTATGGTGTATCATAGTCAAAGAAGATATCTTTATACATATATAATCAAATAGCAGTACACGGAATACACATAAATGTTGACAAAAAAACTGCAGACATAATGGACAATGAAGAAACGTTTACATAGACAGAAAAATACCAATAAAAACTAAGGATGCACACAATTATTGAGAAAACATGAAGAATGAGGACATTCATATTCACAGACAAAGAGAATATATTTATACATCTATTCTTAATGATTAATGCAGACAAGGGACTCACACTGCTAACAAAATCACGGAGACTGTGAACATAGTACATTATGACACTGTGAACATAGTACATCATGACCAGGAAGGATATATTTACACATTTGAACAATCAATGCAAATCAAGGACGCACACTACTGACAAAATATTGGAGACCGTGGACATTGTTATATCATGGACAACGAGGACATATTCACATTTATAGTCGGAACTATCAATACAAACTAAGGATGTACACTATTGACAAAGTCACAGAGACCGTGGACATTGGTACCTAGTGAACAGCGAAGACCAGTTTACACATCTAGTCTAGTTTGAACTATCAATTTACAAGTCTAGTTGAGTCTTAACAATCAATCCCAATTAAACATGCAAATTATTGACAAAATCAGGGAGAACATAGACATTGATACATCATGAACAACGACGAAACTTCAAGTATGCCATTTTTGAAATAAAATTGTTGGTGTACAGTACCTTTTGTGGTAATTGTATAATGACATTATTGAGGGATGAAGCTTCAAGTTGGCCATTGAAATTGATTTTCCACTTACTGGTCAATACAAACGTAATGTAGATGCCGACAGTATCAGAATCAAACTACATACACTGTAAGCAAATAAGCAGCAGTGTGTTTTGGTTTTCACTTATATTCATTTCAGAATTTATTGGCCAAAAGTAGGGTAATGGTGCCATTTTGCACATTAGGTCTTTATTTCCGTTGGTTAGTATTTTGTGGAACAGGGTGCGATCATTCTCAGTGAGAACTGTATTCAACTCTTTCAAGTTCCTACGGATCAAAATACATCCTCATCTGAGTCACTCTTCAACATCCGAACAAATAAAACTTAAATTTAAATACATGCAAGTATATAACTCTTGCATCAGGCTAATTTTAGCCTGCATCAGATGATTCCTTAAAGCCATTATTCAATGACAATTAGCTTTTCATTTAGTACCGCAATACTACTAGCATTACTATGATTGCTATTCAACGACAATTAGCCTTTCATTTAGTAACGCAATACTACTAGCATTACTATGATTGCTATTCAACGACAATTAGCCTTTCATTTAGTAACGCAGTACTACTAGTATTACTATGATTGCTATTCAACGACAATAAGCCTTTCATTTAGTACCGCAATACTACTAGTATTACTATGATTGCTATTCAACGACAATAAGCCTTTCATTTAGTACCGCAATGCTACTAGTATTGACATGATTGCTACTACTACTGCTATGATAGTATTACATTTTCCTTCCATTTACTGTGGCTTTTTATCTTTGGGAAGGGTGTTGCTTCTTTCCAGTCCATGGGGATAAGATATATATAACCTAATTGATCATGTTCTACAGCAAAATTGTACCCATTAAATCGATGAGTTTGGCTTTTATTTTTAGATGAGAACATTTATAATCTTCTTAATACTAAAGAACAGTCAATACATGATCGAAATGTGAATAAGTCGCTTAAAAATCAGATTTATTTACTTATTATTAATGTAGGTGAAGTATGTCAACTTTCATCAATTTTCATTTTGTACCTTAATATGACCAAACAAATCAAATCATTTTTTTAATGTATCAGTCTCTCTGTCTATAATGCTATCTCCTCCTTAACAGCTTGGTTCGGATTAATTTCTTTATTGTACCATCAACTCTTTTTACAACAACCAAGCTGTTGTTCATCCATTTTTGGCGAAGTAGTGAATATGTTGTTTTAACAATCATCTCTTTAATTTCTATGCCTAACCACAACATACCAAGTACTCTCTCTCTCTTTCTCTCTCTCTCTCTCTCTCTCTCTCTCTCTCTCTCTCTCTCTCTCTCTCTCTCTCTCTCTCTCTCTCTCTCTCTCTCTCTCTCTCTCTCTCTCTCTCACAGTATTAACCCATGGACCACAGGGCTATAAATAGTTTGTAGCATAGCAAGAAAGCCTTGGCAAATGCTAAAAGCTTACCTAAAAACTGGTGAGACATGTTTTACTGTATTGATTATTCTCAGTTTTCATGGAATCTGTAGTTGGCACAAACGTCCAATATATAGACCCATATATGAAGACAATATACCTCATGACAATAAAATGTATAAACTGAGGAAATTCACGTTACTATGTACAGATATATAATATTTTAAGGTTTATTTCTTTAATAATTAAGATAACGGCAATTTACTGATAACCAAATACAAAGACCAGTTCTAAATTCAAACACTAACTGTACGCTTTAACTGATTTCCAGACTTTAAAATGAACTATGTTTTGTGTAGTGTGAATTTTCCTATTCTAAATGAATAAATTAATAAATGTTTATTTGCATTGGTCTAAGTTTATAGAAATGTGCTGTCGTCTGTGCTGTCATTGCGTCCGACATTACTTATTCGTATTAAATAGCAGCTACATGCATGAAAGGTGACACTGCTTTATGAAAGACACTGAAATATTTCATGCTGATTGAAGCAAAATCTTGAATATCTTTAAAGCTGGCATTACTTGTGCTTCATTAAATTTGGTAGCATCCACATTTCTTCTGTGCTCAGTAGGTCAAGAAACTGGCCATACAAATTTGACTAAATTCATCAAGGGAGTTTGCAAGTCTTACGTTTGAGACACTTAAAATTTGCAGGTTAGCCACAAGCAGGACAAGAGACGTTGTTAGGGAAAGGGAATGTGTGGTTTCCTCAAATTGTATTGTGCCTGAAGACTGCCACTAAGAACATGCCAATGGGAATCGACATTGGAGTATATTACACATACATGTAACTTCTATTTATATCTGAGATACAATTTGGTAACTGTTATATTTGGAAACAATACACTCGTTGAAGGATCAACAAAATTGGGAAACATTGGTACTACAGTGGAAATAAAACCACTAACATTTGAAAATTAGAATCATTATTTAAAACAGCAATAACCCAAAAACTAACCCATTGTTGCTTTGCTGGCATTTGACAATTCATGTAAAACTCACAGAATATAAAGTATTAGCTTTTGATAGGTGGAACTATCTGTTTTCTGATAAACATATGCTTGTGTGATATTGCTTCAGTCAACCGGGGGTGTGGTGAACATGAAACAATTCCGATGGTTAGCTGATCCCTAGAATAGGGCCGTTTTGTTATTCATATTTTTAAGTAACTAACCTTGAATTGTGAAGAATACAAATTCGAGCAGGAAACTTAAATCTTTGGCAGACTAAATGCGTTTCAGTCCACTTTTTATTATAGATGGCAATAGAAATAATAATCAATGTTTTTTTCTCAAATTATTTGTTAGTTTGATATAAACGACTATTATAATGATGCCACTAAAAAGTTTGTAAAGAATAGTGTTGACTGCATTTAAAGTCTACCATTATCGTTAACAACGGTTGAATCATATGGTATATCATCTTTCCCTATAATCGGATTTAGACTAAACTTCGATTTGAAACAAATTGAAATTGGTTCTGAAACTGTTGATCAGTTTCATCAATTTTGAACTCATGCCGACACATATTGGCGCGTGAAAGGAAGCGTCTGGTGTTGAAACAAATAATTACAAAGTCTATGCAGATACTTTCTTTGTTTCATTTATCTGTGTAATCTTCTTTAAGTATATGAATCTATCCCTTGGCTATTGTGACACACACATACACACACACACACACACACACACACATATATATATATATATATATATATATATATATATATATATATATATATATATATATATATATATATATATTCCAATATTACACTAGCTTAATAACAAAGAACACCCAACAATATAACAAAGTTTGGCATGTCAATATAAACTGTTAGTAAATGTAATTTAAAATCAATTGTTTATATTATTTTTATGGTCCTCACTGAGTAAGTTTGGCATCTACATGTATCTCTTTCATAAATTTGAGATCTTAAATGATTTAAGAGTCCTTAATAATTTAATCTGTTCCATACATTTCATTGAACATATGCACCCATGTAAGACCCGGTATCTTATATAAATGTTTACATTCCATTAGAATGTTTAATTGAAAAACACTTTGCTTAACTAAAAGATAACTTCATTTTGTCCTGTCCAATGAACAGTCATCTGAAAAGCTAATTACTTAATTTTTGCCTGTGTTACACCAGTACTACACGTAATATGCAGACAAGCTTGACCTCTCTTTCACTTTTTAGTAACTGTATATGGAGATTCATTTCGTCTGGGCGTAGCTATGGAAACGTTCTTTACAGGCCCTCTTGATCAGCCTGGAAAGCTTGAATCATTGCTAAACTCGTTATTGATATATTATTTTTTCTGCCAATTATGTAATGTTTAAAGCTGAAAGAATTTTACAAGAAGATTGAAAACAAAAACAAAAAAAAAACAAAAAAAAAAAAAACAACAAAAAAAACCCAACAAAACACAGCTTGGTAAAATGAGAAAAATTGCACTATTACAGTTTCAAATGATAGTTTATTTTAATCATTTATGGATTATTAAAATTACGTAAACTGTTAACACAAATTGCATAAATTCTCCATCCCAATATACAGATTTCGTTTTTAAGAATGATACGTTATATGCTTATACGTTCTATGTTAATATTAAAAGTGTGTCAAGAGAATAGAAATGAAACAAAAGAAACTTTAATCTTAGCATTGTAAAAACAAAAAGTGCTATTTGTGATTTTTTAATTATTTCATTTTATTTTGTTGACAATGCGTAAGGCTAGAAAGCTACAGTATAAATGTAAAAATAAAATTTAATAATGCCTAATTCATTGTTTGCACTTTAAGATACATTCATTGTCTAAATTTTATTGTTCATGTGCAAGTTAATCAGGAGAATTGAAAACGTTTTTAGCGGGCTGGAAATATGCTATTGATAGTGGTCAATAGTGGAAAGTGTCAGTTAAAAATATATCTTATGTGTTTAAACCATAAGCAATGTTTCGCTGTTGCATTTGTATTGGCTTGCTACAGTCTGTTAAAACTTTAGTAGTAATAAGGGTTGATTACTATTACTACTAACATAATATAAAATAAAGTTTTTTTGTCATAATAGTTTTAACAGCAATAGCGTCCTACTTTTTGTCAGAGTTTCGCTAGATCTTTCGCATTTTAAATACTTTAGATTTTTGTAAACGTTCTGATCATGTTATCATACACGGGTAAGATACGTTGATCATTTGACTAGATTGTACCTGTTGAAATTTTCATGAAATAGATTAAATTATTTTAAAGTCCCTAATTATACACTCCAATAAACAGGTGATATGTATATATGTTAACTCTACTGTGAGTTGTTCAAAATTTTTAAACATAGACTAGAATATCTGAAATTTTATTCATAACCACCAATATAGTTTTGACAACTATACATTATAATTTCAATATGATATATATACAACCGGAGAAAACATCCACCCACCCAATCTCTAAAATTTACATTGGTTGAGCTCGAGAGATAAACCCTCTCGGTCATGAATGAAATGCAAGCTATGGAACGCTTGAGACCATTTGAGCAACCCAGGGTCCAGATCTTATCTTTAAACGCTTTTATACAGTGAAAGATTCAGTGGAGTGATCTATTTCCGTTTGTTGAGTGACCGACTGGGATGACTAACAGTTCGTATTTATTAACGGACTTTGACACTACGTCATGTGCTGCAGTGGGGTGAGAAGTTGAAAATAGTTCACCCTTACCAATGTTTTGATAAGGCAGATAATGGCGCTTGTACTTTTTATCCCTTCGATAGCTCTCACGTAGCGAGATCAGTTTCTAAAAATAGATTTTCGGACAAGGCGAACCGGCATAATGGCGACCAGTGATAGTTTCGGTAGTATTGTTTTTACTGAAAATGATGTAACAGGTGCTAAATTTGTGCATTCGAATAGGTATAACGGTACCAATTGTACAACCCCAGGTGGGCGGAACTTAAGGTGTAGGGAACATTGCATTCAGAAATAAACGACAAAACTAGCTGTGATTGGTGCATTATGTACCAGTTGTACTTTCTGTTAGACTTTAAAGAAAGTTTTGCCTCTTGGCAACATGTGAAATTTTGTTAATTCATATCTAGATCACATTTTGTATTTTTAAAGATTTTTTTAAAATGTGGTACACATGACTGAAAATGTGTCCGGTGTAACTAGATAACTCTAGTTCCAGCAAAGTTATCTCTCTTAAATGCAATGAAGTACCTATCTTCGATGTTATCAAATTAACAATCTAACATTGTTCTCTGTGACAGTGTGTGACATGCATGCTGAGATAGGATAGAAAGTATATTTATTTCGCAAAACATTAGCATTGCTGTCTATGGAAAAGCAATTGTTACCGTGATACCTATATAGATAAGCATTCCAATATTTAGTTACAGGGATGGATGGAATGTCGAGGGCTGCCCCCTCCCAAAAGACGCATACTGCTTAAAAGCTGCATCAAATCAAATGCTATACATGTCGGGACCTAGTGTATTTAAATTTTCTGGACTATGATCGTTTCTTGAATCGAATATTTTGTATCTTGAATATACAATATTCTTCTATATGAAAAGTCTTGTAAATAAAATAAATATCAATTTTTCCCATCTACAGTATAATTTTTGAATACATTAATCATACAAACCAGAAGTCACTTTGACATGTTTTGGATTTATAACTGTCCATTCTTGTATGGTTTTGTACGGTACGAAACAATAAGGCACCCATAAACACCCACTATTACGTTGATATTAAAATTTACAAGTGTAATTTATTAGCATTGTTGTTATTATTGTTATTGTTCCATAACTGAATAGATATGTTTCTGTTATCTAATGGAATTTTTGTTGTTGTTAATACTACTACTACTACTACTACTACTACTACTACTACTACTACTACTACTACTACTACTACTAATAATAATAATAATAATAAGTATCATTCAGAAAACTAAAATTTTTGGAAGCAAATATAATTCCCTAATATCTTCAAAAGTACCTTTATAGCTACAACTATATTGAACTGTGTTTGGGTCATGTTTTTGTGCGAGTTATTATTTCCTATTGATTTTGATAGGTATATCATAACAAGTAGTCAGTACAGACAAATAACACTCGTGGAAACGTAATTGACATGTTCATGCAAAATCTCGTGAATTCTGTCATGCATAAAATGGAAGTGGATTGCATTGTGTGACCTTTAAATAACCTCTTATTCATCCACCAATCCCTAAACAAGGCGCCTTACTCAATCGTTATTTGTACATAAGGTGAACTTTGTTTAACCTTATTTATTCAAAACAGCCGTATACTCTGGCGGCAGTCTTTTCACCAACTTACAAAGAAGAAGGACTTTGTAAATTATAACAACGTTAGGGTAGTGAAATCTTCGAGGTTATGGTCACGTAATGACAATATTTAGCGTCAGTTACGTCATTTTATTCTGGACTGCTGTTTCTATTCAGTCAGGTACTGCACAACTTTCGCATTGATGTATTCGTTACACAGGTTATTTAAGACACCATATTTCCAAACTGAAGCTTTATCACTACTGTCATTCAAAATTATCTGTCCATTATCGTAATTATGTAATGTCATATTTAAGTGAATTTTTAAATATATGTATTCGGTCTTTTTTTGAATAAGGAATTAATACATTATTTCTTGATTTAATTTGATTTGAGTGATTAAATTGATTTTCCTACTAATTATTCAATGTTTACATTATGTACTTCTTAGAGTCGTTATGTATGTATGTATGTATGTATGTATGTATGTATGTATGTATGTATGTATGTATGTATGTATGTATGTATGTATGTATGTATGTATGTATGTATGTATGTATGTATGTATGTATGTATGTATGTATGTATGTATGTATGTATGTATGTTTTAGACAACACGTGATTTACACTATTTTCTATATACGATCTTTACTGTTTTCAATCATATTTTTAGAAATAATCTATTGAAGCGAATTGTCGTTTGTATTCGGAAATGTTTGTGCATTTTCGTAATCATAATTGTGTTGTTGCAGTAAGTGCTATTCAGTGTTACAGATGCACGCCTTTGGACACAAACTGCAAGGACCCCTTCGATAAAAAGGCCAGAGTCAACGCAGAGACTTGTCCAGGATTCTGTTTTAAGATGAAGCTTGGAAGTTCGGATTCAGGTTTGTGAGGATCTTGGTGTTTAAATCTAGACTTGTCTTTGCCCCGTTTAAGTGATTATCCGGTCCCGTGTCCTCAAGACCTTTTACCAAAGCTCAGATTAGGTATGATACTTGAAGAACATTAAGGTCCGTCAGTATTAGTGGTTTATGAGAGAGCCTCCAGTTGAAGATTTTGTTATCAAATTTGGTCATATTGGGTCATGTTACTTTTAACCAGCACAGGACAAACTAACGAATTCTATATTACTAAAGGAATACCTAGATTACATTATCGTAATTCCCAATAAAAGAAATTTAATCAACTGCCACTAGAACGAATATTTAATGTTATTTTATTTTCTCAAATTTACCTAACATTTCAATGATTGTTGAAATAGCCTCATTATTATACGGGAGAATACTTGCGTAGATGTCTGCATATATTACACCTTATAGTGGTCACTGATATACGATATTGATAATGTATTATATCTACAATGGCCATTGATGTTCTGGGTGAGTAACGCCAAACTTTCAAATACGTATTTAAGGTGCTGTCAATGTTTTGAACTTATTTAATTGATTGGACAAGTTTGAAATACTTAAAAATAAATCGTTCATACATTTGCTATTTGTAGTTATATCAATCTGATAAAGGTACTCGTACCGTTACAATGAATTTACAATATATAGTCTTTTATATACACATTTTAAATCTTATGGATCAAAAACATTTTAATTCACCAAAATGATAATTAGCAAATCAAAAAAAGTTCCATGATTGTAATTATTTTTGAACTTAAAGCTTAGACCTTTAGAATTTTGTTCCGTCGAGGAAGAAGCATCAGATGCGCTCAAACATTCTAATCTATTTAAACTGAAAAAAAAGATCTGGTCGGCTTCGTGCCTATCAGGAAAAGGTTCGACCATATAAGCCAACAGTAAAGCGATTGTCATTCACAATAAGTATTTTCTCCCCAGCCAACGCATTCAAAGAATAGATTTCTAAAATGTATTTGGTGCCAAAATATTGTCAAATTCTCAAGGGAAATATACAAAAGTATTAGCATTTAATTTCTGGGCTGAGATTAAGTTCAGGTTGTTATGGATGTCTGTCCACCTAGGACAAAGTTTGCATGGCAACAGTATGAGGTTTATTTCAAGGTGAGAAGAGTTGCAAACAATTGGACAATCCCATACATGTATGTATGTATGTATGTATGTATGTATGTATGTATGTATGTATGTATGTATGTATGTATGTATGTATGTATGTATGTATGTATGTATGTATGTATGTATGTATGTATGTATGTATGTATGTATGTATGTATGTATGTATGTATGTATGTATGTATGTATGCATGCATGCATGCATGCATGCATGCATGCATGCATGCATGCATGCATGCATGCATGCATGCATGCATGCATGTATGTATGTATGTATGTATGTATGTATTGGAAGGTGTTTAGGTTGGTATGTGTTCATTGACCATCTAATTTGATATAAAACATATCCGTCCCCACGTATCAATCGATTCAAAGATCTCGCTGGGCGTAAAATTATTTAAGAGATCATGCTTATATTATGAATGACTCGAATTTATATGCATCGACAAAATGTTATTGTTAGTGTGTTATCTAATTTACCCAATTTTCTGCATTTCAGAAATTTATCGAAGATGTGTTGTCGGTTCACGTCCTGGGATCAGTTGCGAATATATAACAATCAACGGGTACAAAAATCACACGTGTACGTGCAATACTGATCTTTGCAATGACGTCCATCCGATAGGAGGGTCTTTTATCGGTCTGATTACATTACTGGGAATCTACTTCGTCCTCATTTGAAGAAATCAAAATAAATCAGGTGAACCTCATCTGCTGAATGATCTAGAGCTAAAAAAACTTATTATCTTTCACGACGAATATTTGGCATGGTTTGAACATACAACGCGAGCGATATGAATTCATTATGCTAATAAAATCATTTCATTACAGTATTTATTTCGTCTTTTATTAATTTACATCAATATTTTAAAATTCATTCTATAAATATACAATATATTATAATTATTTGAGACCGTTTGGTTGCATGCGTACATTGCGATTTATAACATCATACCATGTTCCGAAATTATTTGTTTATGTGCTTACATGTTAGAGAGCTTTTAAAAACCGAATGGCTAGCTATCTCGGTGATTAACTGGTAGAATTCTGGGATATATGTATACCCACATATGCCTATCCATTTGTAACTCTTCTCCGTTGCTCCAGGGTGAAAATCCATTCTTTTAACCTCTTGGTACATATGTTGTTGTTCATCCTTATCATTCTTTTTCAGTGGGTCCATAGTTCTAATTACAATTGCAATTACAGTGACATCATCAACATTTAAGATAGTATTTTATATTAAAAGTCGCACTCATATCAAACTAAATAAATGTTAAAAAATATATATGAAAATTTTAATTCGTTGAAAAGGTTCAAATACCAACACATTGCAATTAATTGTTTTGAGGAAAACACAACACTGATAAATATCTGCAAGTCTTTTTTAATCCTAGATGTACTTGTTTTTATTGTAACCGTAGCATGCAGAGTACAATTCATATAACTATATTTTACGAAACCAAAGTTATACTAATAGTTCCACCAGGAATAGTTATAAATAGACTCGAAATATTCATGAGTCAATTATTTGACACTTGGCAACGTTTTTGAGGGAGTGTCAATTTGTAGAACTGATGGCTAGTTGTTTTAACTGTAAATTCTCTCGGAATGTATTGCATAAAATTCAGAACTGACATAAATAAAAAGGCATGGGTACAATAATATAATAAATATAACAAATCTTGAATAAAAGTACTTCATTTACCAATATTAGCTGAGTGATGTGGCATTATTCAAAACTGTAAATTGAGAGATACATTTATCAGGGTGATATGGAGAGTTATTTCCCTTGCTTGCTTTAATGACTTTTTGTATTTTCACCAACACAGCCAATTGCTAATAGGGATTACCTCATTATTATTACTTTGATGTCCAGTTTCCCCTTTCCTGGTGTGCCGGGTACTATGTATATCTATATTGCATGCTTTATTTTATGTCCTTGATATAGGCTTGTGAAAAGTAAACCCGATATTTACTTGAATTGTTTATATCAAGATTTGGGTTATTCTATCGAAAGTTGTATTACGTCGAAGGTTAAGTGAAATATGTATAAATACAGTCTTTGTAAACAATGCATCATTCCTGTTTAATATCAGTTTTTGGGAATTTGCAAAAAGAATTTGTGGTTATGTTTAGATCATTGGTGACTCGTTCAAAGAACTTCTGGATTATATCCTTATGGCACATTAAGCCATTCAAGATTTTGTTTAATGCATTCGGAATATTCAATACCTTTGATAGGACATTTATGATCTTGTTGAATTCAATGTACTGTACGTATCATTTTCATATTCAATTTGTATTCTTTGGAAAAAAGTTTTAGATTTTATTTAAATTTTTGGTTTCACTTCTATTTAGTACAGTATTAAACTCCACATTTTATTTTAAATTGTTGGTTTCACTTATGTTCAGTTACATTATTAAACACTACGTTATTTTTAATTGTTGGTTTCACTTCTATTAAGTTACATGATTTAACACTACATTTTTATTTTCGATTATTGGTTTAACTTATGTTCAGTTACATTATTCAACACTACATTTTATTTTCAATTGTTGGTTTCACTTCTATGCAGTTACATTTTTTAGCACTACTTTTATTTTAAATTGTTGGTTTCACTTTTATTCAGTTACATTATTTAACACTACATTTTATTTTCAATTGTTTGTTTCACTTTGATTCTGTTACATTATTTAACACTACATTATATTTTAATAACTAAAATTTTATTTTAAAAACATTAGAAATTATCTAGAAGGTTATTTTTCTTGGGTAATGTTCTGCTGTTCTTTCTGTTTTAGAAAATGTTAATTGTAAATGAGGTCAGGTAAAGGACTGTATATTCTTGTCAATGTACATATTATTTAGTATTATCAATAGTAGAAAACACATGTATTTCAGTCTGAGTCTAGGATATTGGAATGAATCCATGAAAATACCCAGCCCACCTGATCTTTTCCACATTCCTTATTATAATTTTAAGAACATATTGTTCTAGAAATGAATGTTCTACATTTCTACATCCTTGATTTCATTGTGTATTAGTTTTTAATATTATCTAATTTATCTTGGCTTCAACTGTGATGATTTGTTGGTGACTTTTATTATTTTTGGATACTATTTCATTGTTTTCTTTCACTCAGTTGCCTGATTTGCTTAAAAGGAAGATTTCCTTTCCCGTCCGCGTACCATGTCTTTGCGACCTTTCATTCCATTCTAATTGCACAATAATCGGTACGTTTACCAGTCTTGACATTCATCACCAGTGCGTCCTATGAAGAAATATGAGTGGCGGATTATGTGAGATCTTAGATTATTTGCAGTATTACAACAAAGCCTGCATCAGATGAAAGTACTGGAACTGCATCAGAACAGAAATGTTTTGATGAGAGAGAAGAATCATTTTAAAACCATCAGGCGAGGCAAATGATGACAGTAATGAAGGATGAAGTAAAAGCTGTATTGAAGGCTTAGGAAGAGAAAAGGAATTGGAGATAGAAGCAGAAAACCACATTGGTTATGGATAGAAAGCAGGAAGAACATCATCAACAGCAGCAACATTACGAGAAAGAGCGGTTCATTCTAAGGAATGAGACTGTAAAACGGTTGCTAATGAACCTATCTGTAAACTCTCTGATACTTTCATGAGATGAAGCAGATGAACGTGTGTAAACTCTCTGATACTCTCATGAGATGAAGCAGATGAACGTATTCCATAAGCTGCAAATGCTAGATACTAAGGCCATGGAGTTACTATTGTCCTGGTTATCAATACGAAAGAAGGACTACAACAATGTCCTTTCCACTGCTACACAATTTCTTCAGAAGAAATATAATAAATGACTGTTGTTTAAGAATGACATCATCTCAACATCCTTCAAGAGTCTATGGCAACATTAGTAGTATACGAAAATGGGGTCCTGGCTTACCTAGCTCTACGAACTAGGAGAGGAGAAAATCCCAATGAATCTATAACACTGAGGTGTGGGATATCCTGTTCACTGAGGTTCAGTCTGACCTGTGAGGGTTCTGGCTCAACATTTTAGGGGGCTCATATTTTTATAGCCATTTTATATCCATGAGCGAGTGTGTGAATTCCATCGATGGAATAACGTTCAAGTTCAAATCACATAGTCCTTTACAAGTTTGAGTAGGGTAGATATATTATGCTGCCATTATCGGATTGATTTCATGGAGTAGCGAAGAATGTATTCGTTAAGTGCTTGTGTGTAATGTTGGTGGGTGGCTATTTTGGCAGTAACGGATATTTGGCTATTGGTCTTTCACGTCATGAGCGATCCAGTACATTTTAGCTCCAGGTCCGATGAATTATGCGATGTATATGTCATGAATTTCATCTCTGAATTTTAAAGGTACTTTTTATTGTCGTCACAGTGGAATTGACTGCTTTATGGATAATAGATAAGATCGAAGAGGTGTCTTTATAGCTACAGATCCGCGTAAAGACGTCGTCGGTGGAAATTTCGTACATCAGTGAGTCGGTATATATCACGAGTAACATGACTTTGTGCGGCTTTATGTTCGTACCGTTGTTTTATGAAGTCGTAATGAAACTTCAATATGAGCATTTTGGATTGCTCTGTAGCAGTTCTGGTGCTGTAAGTGACCATTTTAGACAAAAAATTATGTACACTTCTCATTTAATAACCAAGAACTCGTGGTGCCTTAAGTGCAAGACCAAAACGGAGAGTGTCATCCCCGTTGAGGTGTTCACTTAAAATAATCGCCACATGATCGATTCGAGATGTGCCTTGTGTGGTTGTAAAGAGGAACATATCGTCAAAATTAAAATGCAGAGGTGATATGTATAAAAATGCTCCATTACAAACACTGCGATTTCTAAACTAGCTGCGAAGATCTTCGCGTGGAACGAAACCTAAAAAGAGCTATTGCCAACATATTTCAGACTGTGTAGACCGAGCTCTTGTGCGTCGCATCATTTGCATCAAACAAAGACTGGGCGTTGGCGAGTAAGAAGAATCGAAAGTTCTCGCAGAAGAGCTGCATAAACGAGCATGTAAGCATTTTCCACAACACAGAGTTATCGCAAATCCACAGTCTATATATGATCGGCAGATCTCATCTGTAAAAGAGTTAACATCTCACACAACGATCATTTTAAATATCCCATGCCAGTCATCGATGTGTTCAGAAAATACTTCTGGGTCATTTCTCTCAAAAACAAAAGAACTAAAGAACTTATATAGTGGCTGATCTGGATTAAAATGAAGACAAACCCAATAAATAGTGGGCAGATTAGGATTATGAATGTTATAGCAAAACCATTTCAGACTGGCTTAAAAAAAATCAACATGCACAGCACACAATGTCCCCCTCGAAGCATCCATCGTCAAAAAATTTCACAGAATCCATAAAAATTTCTTTGTGGAAAGATTCACCAGCGATAACACTAACCGATACTTAGATCTGCTACCAGACATCATCAAGCAATATAATCCCACCTGACATCGAAGCATTCCAGTGACACCCGACGAAGTCTCTTTGATAAATAAAAAACCCTAAAACAATAGGTCACAGATGCCTTTTTCATATATAAAGTCAACGTTGGTGATCAGGTCAGAATTAGCAGTAAAAACTACTTTCGAGAAAGGATATACCCTTAACTGGACAGAAGAAGTCTTTGTAGTTGATACCGTTCAACTCCCCCAATCCAATCACCCACACACTAAAAGATTATCCAAGAGTCCTTTAACAAAATGCAAAAAAACCCTCTTCTGAGTCGAAAACGTGATCTTTACCAAATTGTAAAATATCTCCGAAATGATCATATCGTATTCGTCACTCAATCTCTTCCCAGGGACTGTCTTACATATCGCAGCATGCTCGTGAAGACCCATCTTCTCAATGATAAGCTTGAACATAATGACTATGACTAAGTATCGCTCACTCCTCGTTCTCATTCACGTCTTCTACGCTCTCTTCACAATAAATCATCTCAGGCACATAACTCAAATCCTTATTCGTGTACCCTATTATCTCATTGGATTGTTCCAGCCACAGCCTCTCCTTACACTCCTCCTCACCTAAGCCGGGAACCATATATTTGCTCTCCTTACTCAATCATAATCGAATCGATCTACACTCCAGGGATAATACTATATATATATATATATATATATATATATATATATATATATATATATATATATATATATATATATATATATATATATATTCCGTATTATAATACGTATTATAACGTATAGTTGTATAATTATATTGTATAGTTGTATAGTTGTATAATTATACAACGTTTTCAGTTTCCGCAACTAGTCTATACAAGCTGGTTGTATTTATAGTTTTAGCACATGTGAAGACAGCCATGTAGAGGTTTACAAACACAACGTTCTTGTGTTTATTTGTTTGTCGTATATATGTTTTGTATTTGACTTTGAAAAAGACTCATTAAGAGTCGAAAGCGCTTAGGCTAGTTAGTTACTAGTTTCGTACTGTTCGTCGTCAGTTTTTTGCATCTATTTTAATTAATCCCTGACACACGTGATCCTTTGGTGGATCCAATACGCTTGAAAGGATTGTTATTCGCCATATAATTTGTATTCTTTATATATATATATATATATATATATATATATATATATATATATATATATATATATATATATATATATATTGATCTTAGCGATTATCCATAAATCATTTATTCCAATGTGAGGACAATAACAAAGTACTTGGAAAATTCAAAGATGAAGCTCGTGGCATACCCATCGCAGAAATCATCGTACTTCAAGCTAAAATGAACGAGGTTGCTGTTAACAATATCACAGTCATGAAAAGGCAAAAGGAGCCAAAAACCCGTCAATGCCAAAATAGCCACCCACCAAAACTACACGCAAGCGCTACACGGACACATGCTTTGCTACTTCTTGATACTTTTCGATCACAACATCATATATGTATATATAGGTGGGAGTGTTGGTCAGTAAGTGTTTGTGTTCGTTATATGTGCCGCTATTAATTCTACACGTACTAATGATGATCATTAAGACGTGCGTGTTCGACAGTAGAGTGGGCAACTCCCTACTTCGTTGTATCTTGAATGCTATCCAATGATAATTCTCTGGACTTTTCCATTATTGCATTTTCCCTTGCAGACATACTGGCCAAAAATGTTAATTATATGGGCTAATGTTAAATTTTTTCATCACATGTTGATATATTTTCAAGATGACTACATTATGTTAAATTCACCCCAAACTATACTAACAGTTATGCTATATGGATGCAATTACGTACTTTTATATCGCTTCAAAAGATACAGTTGTTGGACTCCTTCTGATATGACGTTTCATTTTTTAGTTGATTCAATTGTCTATTTGTTATTTGCTTATTTTTCTTGTTCTTGTTTTATTTTCTGTTTATGCTATTTGATCACGACTATGTTAATTCCAGGTATAAATCTGAATAGCCTCGTTTGGCCTTTAAAATTCATTGATGTATTGTACAATATGTTTTTCTTCTCAGTTTTATAGGAAAGCTTCTGTGTCAATGTTATCGCTATAATTGACGAAATCGAAAGCAGAATAAGCTTTTTAAATGCAGTAGAATTACAAACATTTTAAAATTGATAATTTGCGTTAAGACACATGCACTAACAAAGAAATATTTCTTCTTTATTCATATAAGTGGAACAAAACATGGAATTGACTTTCCTTTTGTACTTCAATTCAACAATGAACAATGAAATATTTCATTTAACCTGGTTAAAACGTAAATAATAAGAAAGTCTAATTCATTGTCTATACTGCACAACAAGAAGACCATTACTTACCATTTAATTGTTTTGCCCTGAGATTATCAAAACTAGATTGTGTCAGGTCTTCTGTGACATTTCTTAAAGGTTCCCTCAGTTATATCGATTTACGAACACGTACTTTCATAGTAAATTCCACAAAATCACAGTCAAGAGAGATTCTGAGAATACATTGGGGTTTTTAAATCTCTGAAACCAGGATCAGGTCATAGCAACATTCAGCGTCACTTATGTTTCTCTTGGACACTGCTCTTTCAAGTAATTTGAATTTTGTTTTGATATATTTATTACTCTGACTGATTAATACACATCATTCCTACGCTGACGCTCGTAGATTAATATCGTTCAAAATTACCTTTCGACAACCTTCATATTTACTTTCTTATTCAAGCTAAAACTACTAGAACAACATAAATTCGTACAACATATCTAGATGCCATAATTAGAAAATAAACTATTTCTCGACCAATGTATTATTTGACAAACTGAATATATTGATTTTTTCAACTAAATGAAAGCTTGCATAGTATGTATGTATGTATGTATGTATGTATGTATGTATGTATGTATGTATGTATGTATGTATGTATGTATGTATGTATGTATGTATGTGTGTGTGTGTGTGTGTGTGTGCGTGCGTGCGTGCGTGCGTGCGTGCGTGCGTGCGTGCATGCATGCATGGATGCATGCATGGATGCATGCATGCATGCATGCATGCATGCATGCATGCATGCATGCATGCATGCATGTATGTATGTATGTATGTATGTATGTATGTATGTATGTATGTATGTATGTATGTATGTATGTATGTATGTATGTATGTATGTATGTATGTATGTATGTATGTATATAGCACGTTTTCATCATGTAATTGTAGCAGAGATACTACATCATCATCATCATCATCATCATCATCATCATCATCATCATCATCATCAATCCCTTAACCCAAGAAATCGTTGGGGCTGCACAGTTTACTTTACAACCGATTATCTCCATCCTTTTCTGTTCTCTACTGTCCTTTGGGAATTTTCAATCCCATTTCTGTCCACTCCTTAATGTTGTCTTCCAACCAATTTTCTGTTTGTCTATTTTTTCCGCACTCTCGCACTGTGCCTTGCAAGATTGTTTTTGACAGTGCAGATGATCTTGAGACTTGATCGTACCACTTCATTTTGCGCTTTTCTACAGTGGTCTAGGGGTCTTCATATGATCCGATGGATCCTGTTGTGGACTTCTTCGTTTGTTACATGGTCAATGCATAAGATGCCGAAGATCTTGATGTAGCATTTCATTTTGAAGGTTGGAATCATTTTTCTTTGTAGATCTGATGTGAGCGCCATATTTCACAAGCATACAGAAAGATGAGTATGACGACAATTGAGCACATCAGCCTTAGTTTTGTGTTGGAACCCTCATCTGTGATAATTAATCCCTAGTACATGACGTTTGTGACTCTTATCGGCTTCTGTTTACTGACCTTTACTTCTGCATTGATGCCGTTGATGTTGTTTGTCAACAGTTTCGGCGCTAATCTCCAAACCGTATGTTGTGGAGGTTGTGTTGAGGCGCTCAACCAAGTCAGCCAGTCCTTGTTCATCTCCTGCTAAACCATCAATGTAATCTGTGAAGCGAAGCTTGGTGATTGTTCTTCCTTCGACGAGTACCTTGTAGTCACGAAATGCATCCTCCATGATCCTTTTCAGAAAAAATATCGAAGAGTGTAGGTGACAGCATACATCAACTGTCTTACTCCAATTGTTGTTCGAAACTAATCTCATCTGTTGCCATTGATGAGGACAGCACTGGTGGCTTTGTCATAGAGGTGGTAAACAGCCTAAATCAGGTTTGAGCTCATGATGTACTTCGTCATAGTTGCCCATAATGCCATATTCCATACCCTATCAAAGGCATTTTGAAATCTAGAAAGACGTGTTATTGTGTCTGCTGATGCTGAAGGCATTTCTCGAAAAAGGAGTCTGAGACTGAAGAAATTTTCTGTGGTACTCCTACCTGCATGTTCTTCAGCAATAAGGCTTCAGTCAGTTGATTATTATCTTCATCATGTCTTTGTTCGGGTGACTGATAAAACTGACGGTTCTGATGTTTTGGCACAGCTGTAAGTTTTCTTACTTGGGGATCACGATGACCAAGGATTGAGTCCATGTGGTGGGCCATTCACCTGTCTGCCATATCTTGTTGCAAATAGTTGTCATGACTGTGACTATATATTCTCCTCTTGCTTGGATGAGTTTTGCTAATGGCTTGAGGATCTCTTGATCTTCTGTGAGGCATTGTCCTGATTTGCCATGGATAGTAGTAGTGTTCCATTGCTTATGGGATTTGAGATCTTTCACCAGTATATATACCATTTTGTTGTTATTTCTACTCAGACCGTCTTCGATTTTGAAGCATTGTCTTTCTATCCAGGACACCTTTGCTTTTTCATGTTTTACATGATCGTGTTGTTTATCTCTCTGTATGTTCTAGCTCCATCATGATCTAGTTTACTCTTTTCATTGTTTGGAAGGCTTCTGCGACCTTTGGATGTTTTAATTTTTCAAGGACGAATTTGATTATTGGTTGGTTAGGCCTTTTGATCAGTTTTGTGTGGAGGCGATACACTGTCATTAATACATCAATGTCACTTTCAATATCTTCTCCTGGAAAACTTCGTGTTCTGACGATATTCAGTCCGTTGCAGAATCTTTTTTTTTCCATCAAAATGCTGTCAGTCTGATTGTGATGTTGTTCCTCTGGACTTTGCCAGATCCATCTTCTAGATGTTTTGTGAGAGCCGACCGTGTTGGCTAGCACAAGATTGTTGTATGCAGGAAACAATAATAACCTGGGTCCTCTTTCATTTGTTATTATATTACAGAAGGGTCCAGATTTACTTTGCCAGCTTATCTGTGAATCAACTCCCACCTTTGTATTCAAGTCTTTTTTACGTACAGATTATCTTCTTGGGTAATTTGTTAATGACATCTTGCATTTATTTGTATAAATTCTCCAGTTCGTTGTCATCATAGTTAAATGTGGGTGCATGGGCCTTTATGATTGGGATGTTGAAGGGAGTCACACTCAGGCGGATGGTAACGAGACTGCTTGAAATTGTTCAGCATCCCATAATATTGTTCACTATGCCCTTGTTGACAAGAACTCCAACGCTATGAATGTATTTGTCCCATCTTCCGCTGATACAGAACTTATGCTCTTCATCTTTTGTAATTTCGTCAAAGTTTTTCCTGCGCACTTAGCAATAATGTTCCAGTTGTACCTCTCCAACGTATGTTTAAGTTTTTGCAACTTTTTGACGCCCTCTGTGTTCTAATATGTGTACCGATAATGATATTTTTTCTCCAACGGATCTTGGTAGTGGGGGCACCAGTAGCATACTTGTCACCTCCGTCCTGGTGTGTATCGGAAGGAGCGGTCATTGTTGACCTGTGCTGCGACTAATCCAGTATGGAAGAATTCTTGGTTGTCTTCATGTGTTGTGTCATGAGCAAGATACATCCGGGCGCTGCCCAGTCCTCTCCACACTGGATGACCACAGTCTAAATACACTGATATAGTATGGCACGCCTTAGCCCTAAGCATATGGTCGCTGATCTCATCTTTGAGCCATTCCGCCCTGTCCGTTGACTCCATCGAGAAAGACTTCAGCCTAGTGATGCTGTGATATCATAAGGCTACATTACCCATAGCTGGGCGACTTGTTCGGGGGTGGGGGAACGTCTAATTCCATCCCGCACCGATCCAATGGACCTGTACCACTGCCCTAAGCGGAGATACAAAAAGGACAAAATACATTCTAGAGTTGTAAGAAATATAGTTCTTTTACTTGGCAGGATATATTTACTATTTAGTAGCTTACACAATATATGTGCACCACATTACACTGAATGAGCACAACGGAACTATAAATTGAAACTACTTTTGACTACTTAGGGTATTTATATTACAGTATAGTACTTACATAAATGCAATCAGCTTCTACTAAAAAGAAACCATGCTTTTTAATTTTTTTATTATTAATTTATATATGCATATTGCAGGTGAACCATTAAATATGTAGTTGTAAAGTTACTTTTCCTCACCCGTAACACCACTGACCACTACTGATGGAATGTTTGACGATTATAGTGCGATGACATTTGGATATTTGCGATCTTGTACACGCATAAATTTCAACTGTGAAAATCCTTCACCCAAACTAATTTGATAAAAACATAATATGTTAAGGCATAAAAGATATAGTTAACATTTGCACACACACACACATACACACACACACACGAAAAGAATGAGACTAAAAGCTTTGTATAATTCAACAAATGATTTATTTCCCAAGAAATACAAGTTCAAAATGAGAAAAAGGACTTAACGATTACGAATCAAATCCAAAAGTAATCCATTAATTACAAAATAAAAGTCATATTATCAAACAATCCTAAATGAATCATAGTACAAATCCCGATGTAATTTAAATTGGAGGGAGATGACATATACAATAGTTAGCATTGTACTGATGTCTGGTTTGAAAGCCAGCAAGGAAACGTTATTACAGCTCTCTGATAAGAAAAGATCTCAAAGATAGAGGATGCAGTTCCAACCCAGATCTGACTCAACCTTTAAGTGCAGGAACTATAGCAAGGATTGCCACTCCCGTGTGGGGCTCCATAGCCACAGAAGACGCTGCACAACTGCAAACTGGGACACCTCTCATGGGCGCATTTCCATCGTCTCTTGAGGCTAACGGAAGCCAACAACTGATGTCTCCTTGTTGAATCACAGAAAATAATATTCCAGTTTTGAATCCCGAATAATTTCAATAGTCTTTGTCCAAGAAATTTGTATGAGCACCCGAATTTCCAGTGAAAATAATCACTTAAATTGAATAAAATAAAATTCAGCTGAAACTGGTCACAAGATATGTTTAAAGCCAGCCTGGCAAATTCTTATAATAAAATGAGTTATAAGCCTAATTAAAACGCAAAACAGATATCCGAAAAGGGGGCAAGAGTACGTCTCTCCAAAAGGAATAGAAGTTTGTTACATGATAATTATCACGTACTTCAGGTATGGCCTTAATTTCACAGAATGAATTTTACTTTTACAAACAATAAAAGAATAGAAACGTTTACCAGAACTCTTAAAAGTTCCGAATCAAGGTCAGCAACTAAATACAGTGTTTCATTACTAGCTGTTTATAACAATTAACATTCAGGTCAAACAGAACTGAAATAATTCTATGGATAATTTCAGATCCATGAAAATTAAGAATATTACAAAAACATGAAATGGAAATTAAAACATTTTAAAAAATAAAACTAATAAACAAAAAAAATAATTACATATACATAACAATACAAATAATCTTTATTCTACTTCTTCTTAGTCTCAGATAAGAAACAAAGGCTAAAATATTGGCCAAGATAGTGCCTGTCCTAACACCAAAAACAGCAGCACAACAAAAGCACACATAATTAGGCATCACAAGGACGATAATGACTTTGGCAAAGTCACTCTCAACCAAATTAGCATATAGGGAAAGAGAGACGAAACAGGTTCGTAGATTATGTGTCAAAAGAGCAAAGAGTACTATCCAATGCTCTAAGCAAAAAGGGAATATATAAATCATAACCACTGCTTTTATCCCGATAGAGGGACGAAATTACATATATCCACCTCAGTTATGGGCTAATGTAACTCAATATTCATTTGACAGAAAGAAAGAAAAGGTAACCCTAACCAAATGTTTAATACTTTATTATTATTTTCTATAAATATCAACACAAATTGGGAGGACTAGGGAAAAACAAATTAAGGATAGTTTTCGGAAACACAGTGTCACTTCTAAGTCATAATCAGCAAGAAGTGCTGAGAAGGGGCTAAGAGGTGCCAACATAACGTAGAAGGATTTCCATGACTATATCGGTGTAATGGAGAATAAATTGAATCGTTTTATCTTCTTCGGATAGGCAAGCACCAGACCTCTGGACGATTTTTCAGGCGCCGGTACCAATTTCTGATTAAAAACAGTACGAACAGCAAGGGGGAATGTTTGCTACCAAAGTTGTAAATATTCGTTTATGCGCGCCTCCGGTTACACGTCAAAATATCCATCGTTTTACAATAGTATTAAACTATCTTCATTAAGTATTACTGTTAGGATAAATCGCTGATATTTTAGGCCATTAATAATGTCACTGTTACTGCAACAATTATTATACAGTCATAATTGTTTTACCTGCCATGGAGGCTGTTGAGCACTGCAGATTATATACTTCACTGTAATTTTATTCAAAGTAGTCATACTATTTTCTCAGTAGTCTATTTATTCACATTATTCTATTTATTCACATTACTCTATTTATTAAAAGTAGTCTATTTATTCAAAGCAGCCTGTTTATTCAGAGTAGTCAATGTATTCAAAGTAGTCTATTCACTGTAGTCTTTTTCTTTAATGGTGTATGTTTCTTCTAACACTAGCTTTTATATATCTTCTAAAATACTCCTGCTAGTACTGGTACTGCTGCCGCTGACTGTACTTCATCCACTACTACTGATACTACTATTACTTCTACTACTACTACTACTCCTACTACTACTACTACTACTACTACTACTACTACTACTACTACTACTACTAATAATAATAATAATTGACGCTGTTTAGATAATTGCATTTTTACACATTGCGACATGTCAAGAAATATCTAAAACAAAATAATTACTGGTAAAAAATTTTTTGTTGCTTATAAATATTACTAGCACTACTGTTGCTGATACTACCTCTATTACTAGTACTACTGCTGCTGATACTACTACTACTACTAGTAGTAGTAGTACGTATTTTAATCCTCACCTATAGGAAGTTCGCTATTACCACCACTGCTTTCTCTACTACAAAGTTCCTATTTCTGTGTAGCTGTTCACCTGACGACAGTTTTGATCTATATAATATAGTATAATATCATGTAGAAAATTATATGGTGTGATACACAACTTCAGTTGTAACTAATGTTATTTTCAGTGCTGTTTCGGATACACAAGTATTATATATTACAATGAACATTAGTCCATACATCGGATTTGTGTGATATTTGAACTGACGACAACATGTCTATCGTGCCAAACTTCATAAAATCTTTCACATTAATATAAGTCATATAATAGGCGATTCGAAATGTGCCCATGTAATATATACTATTCTCGTTAAATATGTTGACTCTGTAATTATGTAGGTAAAGATATCATCACTTCAGAGCTTGGTTATTTTGCATTGAGATGACTTTTTTGGCATATATTCAACACACACACAACACATACATACATACATACATACATACATACATACATACATACATACATACATACATACATACATACATACATACATACATACATACATACATACATACATACATACATACATACATACATACATACATACATACATACATACATACATACAAGAGAGAGAGAGAGAGAGAGAGAGAGAGAGAGAGAGAGAGAGAGAGAGAGAGAGAGAGAGAGAGAGAGAGAGAGAGAGAGAGAGAGATGCACCTTCATGATGTAAGAATGGACATGTTGCATAAAAACATAAATGACGTACCTTCTACCTGTTTAATACAAATGTTTTATTTTTGTTACAAGCTTGAAACAACGCGAATATGTATTTTGGGGGTTGTATTGGATTTTATATTCTCTACATAAGAAGAGAGAGAGAGAGAGAGAGAGAGAGAGAGAGAGAGAGAGAGAGAGAGAGAGAGAGAGAGAGAGAGAGAGAGAGAGAGAGAGAGAGAGAGAGAGAGAGAGAGAGAGAGAGAGAGAGAGAGAGATTGCCACATATAATAATGATGACGTGACCTAACGTTATTTACAATTGCATGTACTTGTACAGATAACATTACTGGCTGGTAACAAAAAGCATAGACTTGTACAATGGACCTCATGTAAGATTAGTGTTCATAGTTGTTTACTTTGCCTGACAGATTACGGCTTCGCTAATTCAAGTTACCCTTAATGGTTTGTTTGCAAAGAGGCGCCTAGAGGAATAATTATTTAAGACTTGGCATTAAATTGCATAACAAATTGGGTGATTAATACACACTATAACTTGTTTTGTCTTTTGTAGCGACAGTAAAAGCTTCACGAGAGAGAGAGAGAGAGAGAGAGAGAGAGAGAGAGAGAGAGAGAGAGAGAGAGAGAGAGAGAGAGAGAGAGGTTTAACGTCTTTTTCAGCACAAGACAGGCTATACATGGCTTTCAGAAGAACGCAGGAAAATCCCCGGAAAGAAACAACGACCCATTAGAAGCTACTGCCAAACTTTCTCACGTACCCACATTGGCCGAAGCCGAGACTTTTTATTTGTAAATTTGTATCGAATTCGTCACTAGCAAGATGAAATACTATACTTTGCATGGTGTTTATTATACAAATAAATAGCATACTTTGACCATATAATTTATAGGGAATAAGGACATGATCATTGCTATTTGGATGGAAATTAATTTTCGGGCTAGGGTGGGAGTTGAAAAGCCTGGGAAAGATTAGAAAGAAAAAAAATATCAGTCCCCAATTGGCTTGCAAAAATATTCATGCTTTGACTTGTAGAAATAAAAGGAAGAAAATATAATCCATTATATCAGTACAATTAATCATCTTCAGATAATATAATAATAAAAAACAATCGTTGTTCGAAAAAAAATCCCATGTACCTCTTACATTCGAAAATTCAACGATATATTCGTTACCTTTCTTTAATTTACAATTGCTGACATGGTGACAATGTTTGAAGTGTAGCAGTTTATAGTGATGTCTAGCACTGGGACAGCATGCCAGTGTCATGTAGCATGATGTCTCACCCATGCACATTATTTATGACACCAGGCTGATCAATTCTAACACTAACTTCTTAATGGCGATAGTCTACTGATGCAGCTGTTAGTAACTTTTTTATGTTTTTGGTACCACTTGGTCGTGGTTCGAACACACATCCGAGTCTGAGTCTGACGCTCTAACCACTAGGAAAGAGAGAGCAGAGAGAGAGAGAGAGAGACAGAGAGAGAGAGAGAGAGAGAGAGAGAGAGAGAGAGAGAGAGAGAGAGAGAGAGAGAGAGAGAGAGAGAGAGAGAGAGAGAGAGAGAGAGAGAGAGAGAGAGAGAGAGAGAGATTATTTGTTTTACAGATACACAAACTATGTGCTTATTTAAGGCAATTATTTAACTTGATTTCTGGCCGAAATTAGATGGCCTAATATCTCCGACAAATGATGCCAGGATCAACTTACCAATCATACTGAAAAGGGAAAATGGGAAGTTTTCAGACTGAAAAATGGTTTGTTTTCTATTCTGCCATTAGAGTGTGACCTCGATAGGTTGCACCCATAATGGAAGGCCCTTATTTTTTTCTTGTGCTTTTATAACCCTGCACAACAGTTTCAAGTTGCTCAGATTGATAAGGTTTCAGATCAATTACACAGGATGGCATTTCTACTGTGTAATTATATTTTACAAATTACTTATTTTTGGTTTATAAGCTTAGTTGACTTTATTAAACAATTCTAGTCAGCTTTAAACACTAACTTTGATATATGACACAGTTATAAAGCTGTAACCGAATCTTATGTACTGAAACACAGCTAAATTTGCCATACTTTGCGAATAATATGGCATTTTCAAAGGGTATTCATGTCTTTTAGCACAGACGTGGCTAGATCTTTTTATTAATTCATTTTACTTGTAAATAACATATTTTATTCGATTCATAACATTGTATGGTAAATTAATTATATTAATTAATTATTTGTAAACCCGTTGAGCACCCCACTAGGTATTCCATTATCAAAGGCATGTCATCTCGCAAGGACTTTACCAGGAAGACATAAAGACATAACTAAGGTAAGACGACCAAATTTTTTACTCTCGTTTTGTTCTCTTAGATCTTTTTTCTTTAATTCAGCACGTACTTGCTAAAATATCAAATGATTCATAATCCCAGTTGATACTTGAAATTATTTGGCGATTTTGATTTGACGTGCCATTCTTGGATACTATCTAACTTTTTAAAGTCAGTAAATTAAAAATACTACCGTACTAATATTATGCAGATGCAGACAATACTACTGCTACCACCACTACTACATTGCCGCTGCTACAACTTCTATTTTTCTTTTGGTCTTGATTGTTGAGCCATGTTTATTTAAAATTTGTGATACATGTTTAAAATACAGTCTATAATATTTTCTAGTACTTGCGCGACCACCATAATCCGTTGTCTTCACGTGACGTAGCAGAAAATGTGTACACATAGATCGGCCATTTTTTAGTCCCTAGCCATTGATAACGGGTGCAACGACGGGTGTGTTTTCCATAATGCCGATTTGCGGTGTCGGTGGGTGTTCCAACAAATAAAAACGTGGAAGAAATGATCTAAGTGTATTTAAAGTACTGAAGATTTTTGGGATTAGGTGAAGAAACAGTCAAATTATCGGTAAAAAGAGGTCAGGCGAGACAGAGGAAACACAAACAAAATATTTCAGATGCTGTATCATCTCTGTTAAAATGATAAAAGATGCATATACTTCTGGGAAAATACTACCAGTGGCATATCAGAATCTGCTAAGAATACAGATAGCCATGTAATGATCACAAAGTAATGGTACATACATCATATCAGCCTGTATATCTATATGAAGAAATATCAAAGGCAATGGGCATCCAAACTGACTTGAAAGCCGAAGCAATAAAACAATTAGATGATATTAAATCCAGACCCATCGAAGACCAAAAAAATGAACAGTTTGATTTTAAAGGACTATACAACATACCATCTGAAAAAGTAGCATTTTACACTGGATTTCCTAATATCATTGTTTTAAACTAGTTTGTAACTTTAAAGTAATAGACGGACATACGATTAAAAACAGTAAGAGTCTGTCTAAAGTAAATGAATGTTTATCGTGTCTTGTGAAACTTAGAATGAATTATCTTTTACAAGATATAGCCAATCATTTGAATATTTCCTTACCTACTGAGCAAATACGTTTTCACAATACTCTTGATGTACTCTACATTATACTTGGCTTTCTTGTGCATAGACCAAATCGAGAACACTTGAGCAAGTCAATGCCTATGCTTTTCAAAGAGTTGGGCAAGAAAGTTGTTGTTGTGTTAGATTATTTTGAATCATTTGCGGAGAGGCTCTGAACAAAGTGTACACATTTCAGTTACAAGCATAACAAGACTGCAATATCTAATTGGAAGCGCTTCTTAAGGTTTCGTTACCCTTTTTTGACAGATGGGGAGGTAGAACCTTTGGCAAGTATATCAGGGGAAAATCAATAATTCTCAACAATCTATTACCAGGTGACATAGTAATGGTTGACAGAGGTTTCAACATAGAAGATGATGCATGCTTTTGTCAAGATGAATTAGCTATCCCTACCTTTACGCGATGAAAAGCAGTTATATCACTAGAAGGTCAGAATACTAGGATAATTGTTTAAGTTCGAATTCATGTGGAAGGTGTCGTGGTTTGAAAGTTCAGAGTTTTTGAGGGAATCGTCCCCATTGAATTTATTAATTTGAAACATGTGGAGAGTGTTCCAACTGTTGACAAGATTGTTAAAGTGGCTTGCTGTTGGTCAAATCTGTGTCATACAGTTGTTCCATTTGAGTGAAACAAGGCAAGTATATTGAACACACCATTATGCTTACATTGAATGTTGTTGTCTTACATATGTACATGTAAATTTGCAAATAAAGTGTGCTATACCAATCCTAAGTCTATTCCATTTATGTTTATAATTTGCTGAAAGTCAAAATAGTCATGGCAAGTAATAGTAACAAGAAATCTACAGGCACAAGTCATGGTTTGAGGATATATTTCATAAACGTGTTTCCTCAGATTTTTTATCTCATTTAAAATGTGCAACAGAGACATCATTCCACATATAATTAATATATTGATTTGTGAATAATATAATAAATAAATATGTACAATATTAGTTCATTTCTAATCTACATAACACTGCTTTATCATATATATGGTATCACCAACAAAATAAACTACGTAGTATTACCAATTTATAACCTAGTCGGTATGTGAGCATATCACTATGTGATTCTAATTGGTCCAAATGAGGCCATGCAAATATTGTGCACGATCTTCTTTACTGATTGGCTAGGATCGTTGGAAAACGTTTTTGATCCTTCCTTCTGGAATTTTTGCTTTGAATGAATGTTTTGGCGACCATATTTTAATTTGACTCTCGTAAGGAAATTGAGTTAAAATTATCATGGCTGTTTGATTATAGATATGTTACCTCTGATTTTGGATATATTACTTCCACAGGAGTTTGTTATGTCATTTTTAACAATATCGTCATAGGAAAATGGCGTAAAACTACAAGACAAGAACAACACTAAGGACTAAAACTGAGAGATAGCCGGTGGCTAGAAATGGGGGGGAGGAGGAGTATATCTGGAATATAGATAAGGAATCCCCGTATATACAAGCGTGGTTTAAATGTTAACTTAAAGAAGTAAACAAACTCACCTCTATTCACAAAATAATCTAGACATGAATGAGTTTCCTAACTGACAGAACTTTATCCAACCTCGTCATCTTTACGCAGCATATATGTGATTTAAATCCGACACGAAAATAAATTTGTTGATGTGTTCTGTACAATCTATTGTTTCAAATCAAACACTGGAAAATCCCCGTCACAAATGCATTGCATTAAATGTGGGATGTTTTTTCATCCTGTAATCCTATTTCCACATAAAAATCGTAACAATGTAACGTTTAGTTCAGAAAGTTACATTTTATGGTATACGTGTACTCAACTGTCGGCTTACTGTGCTGTGTACTGTATCAAACAGTGTGGCAGCATCACATCGCATTGATCAATTTTGTTTTGAAAAATGATTTTGTCGTTATTTAATGTTTTGTTTATTTGGTTGGAAGTTTTTACTTTAATTTATAGCTTGTAAACAGTTCAATCTTTTTGTTTACCAGTTCAGCTTTGTTTGGGACTATATTTTATGCACAATAAATGAATAGTGCACCGTCTGTCAGAATAAACGAAATTATTCGTTCCTCTCTCTATCTAAATAATATCCACTGAAATAAAAACTATGTGATAAAAAGAATCTCAAATGGGCAACGATTTAATATTAAATTTACGAAACTCGTTAAATAATGTCCAGCTTTTGCCCGCCAAGGCTCGCAAAAGGTGAACATTATTCAACGAGTTTCATAAGTTAAATATTAAATCGTTACCCGTTCGAGATCCTCTATATAATGTATACAATATAGTAGCAACTTAAAAATAAATGACATGGTGGGCACAGGTAAATATATTAATTCATTGCACTCGCTAAAATACAATTTTCCTTTCAGTACATGTTTGAGTTTTATATATCTTGTATGAAACCATACCTTTGGGTAATTTTCACTTTCATAAATTATCATATTTCTTCCATCGTCATCTCCTCCACAAATGCATTACTTTCAGCTACTGAGTGGAGATAGTTTTGTTTTCTTGAACAGCAACTGAATTTGGAAGTAAGAACTTGTCTCCATAAACAAATTTTTACATAGGAGTTCAGGCAAAAAAATCATTTTTAGCCTGTGGAAAGCTTTAGAAGACACTGCTTGCCACAGGCTAATATCTCCACAAAAACTTTCATAGTGGTAGTCATGACGACACCATATATAAAAGTCACAATACTGACAAAAAACATTTGCATTTCCAACTGGTAGTAATAAGGGCGTTCACAGTCAATTGTAAACCTGCTGTTTAGCGATGTCAACCATGGAAAATCTAATATAGATTTGTAGTTCAAGTGCTAGGGGCGTTTAATTTCGAAACAGTCATTTTCACAATATTCACAAGAAATCAAGCCGCTTGGACTAGCACTAACTGGGGGTACACTGCATTGATAAACCACTGTTCACAAGTGTAAAATTGATCTATTTGAATTAATCCTGAGTATTCCATCTTTGCTGTTACCTCACGTTTAGTTCTCCAGGTTGTTGCGGCACTATAAAATTGAATTTTATTCCCACCAGATGTACAAAATGTTTTTGATATTATCAGAGATGACTTTGAAATGATAGAGTGGCATAGACAATAAAAACTGAAAGCTGTGATTTTTCCTGTATGATATCTGGGAAACATATATGTCTATAGCACTACACATCTGCTCGAATGATGGCTCTCAATTACTTTAATCCATACTGTATATGCATACCACTAAAAGTCAATTTGCCACTCTGCAAAAAATGAATTAGGTTTGAAGTTAAAAGAGAATTTGCCTCTTAATAAAATATTGGCAGGATTTGTCACATTTTGATGAAGTTCTTCCAAAAAAGGTTTTTCTCATTTGCTGTAGGTGATGGCATGCCTTATGAATGGCACACTTTGATGACGTTTATATTCCACTACATAATTATGATGATTGTGGTAGTTATCGTTTATAATTAATATAATTATCACTGTCCCATCCACCTAAGAAAAGAACACAGAAGATCCACTCTCTGGCGGATAATGTTAAAGGCATTAACATTTGATGCCCATATTTTTTTTTCATATATCGGCCCCTAGTGGCCGAGTGGTCTAAAGCGTTGTCCGTTACGGATCACTGCCATCTCACCTCTGTCTGCTCTGCGTGAGATCGAGTCTAGGATTCGGCGAATGTGGATATGTGAGAAAGCTTGCCAATAGCTTCTCGTGGGTCGGTGGTTCTTTCCGGTGATTTCCCGGTTTGTTCCTCCACCATTAATACTGGCCGCCATGAATAGCCTATCGTGTGCTGAAAAATGGCGTTAAGCCTAATAGCAACAACATTTCATATATCCCACCAACACCAGGACATTATGGTACAATTAAACTAATGTTAACACATCCGATTTGAAGTGAGTGGATCATCGATTTTACTGGTGTATGTTTGAAAATTATATCGATGACAAAACATTATTATTTTAATATCCGATATTAGTATATGCTTATTTTTTACTTCGTTAAAATTACATTGTCAAAATGGTGCAATACTGTTTATATGCTGCACTGCTTCACACTGCAAGATACTTGAGTATAATTAAGTATCGTATGTTAGAAACCATTTTGTAAACAAGCAATGTATAGTTGTGAAGTAGAAGCTTTAGTTAATGACTGATTAGATTCATTTGTGAGTGAACTAAACGAGCTGTTTCGTCCATTTTAATATAGAGATGATAAAGTTAACGATGTCGACGAGTTCACTTAGTAACAAATGAACGTGATATTCGCAAGGTCAGCAACAAGCACGAGAGACACAAGAACCGAGAATACCATTCTGATCATTAAAACTGTTATTTAGGAGAAATATTCATAACCTTTAGCAAACCGATTATGACCTTTGCACCCTAGTGTCCATATAAGTAGCATAGATGGGTCAAAAGCATACTGAGGGCAAGGCGTCTTGTATATTTGTTAGTGACGTGCCATTTTACAAGTCAGTCAAAACAATAAATTCGAGAAAAAATGCTACTTCAGGTTAGGTAAAGAAACCTAAGATTATCAGAGCCAGTTTCCAAGACGACTAAAACAGTATTATTTCTGATGGCTAAATGGTCTGTTATATAACAGCTGCTTTGCAATTTTCCCAGCTGAACTATTTTGATAAAACATTAGGCTAGCGATAGAAGCCATACAGGTCATAGCTGGGGTCCCTCCAACAGCGAGTATGCAAATGACCGGGCATAGAAGAGTATGTTTTACCTTGTCCTTAGAATGGCAATAAAATATAATTAAATTTCCTGGTAATGAATAGTCTTAGACAGTTATGCAAATCCGAATAACATGACCCAAGTCATTCGTTCCCAACCTTCATATACACTGCAAAATTGTAGTGTAATTTCGACTACATTTCCAAATGAAATCACATTCTCCTTAGTGCACACAAAATAAAATGAATTTTATATTCCTAAGCGACTTTTGGTAGTTTCAATCAAACGAAATCATGTTTCACATTATGATTCTAAACAATCAATGCCAGAACAGAAACAGAGGTGCGGTTAATTCAATCCCAGTTCAAAGCTCAAATCACATGTACATCGTACGAAATTGACTAAGCTATAAACTAAATCCAGTCCACTAAAAAGACACGCACAACCTTAACAAACATGGAGCCCGATTTGGATCATTTTGGCAGGGCCTGCCTGTGAGCACGAAATTTATAAATAAACTTTTAAAAAGTTTTATTTGATATTAAACTTAAACGTTTCTTCCATCGCATTAAATAGACTTTTCTCTATTGATATATATTTAAAAGTTACTAATGGGCGGGGACCCTACGAGCACATGGCCCGAATGGTCCAGAAAAGCAAACTTGAATTGGAGCAGCAGAAAAACACGATCCATCCATTCCAAATCAAATGGAAGGTTTAAACGAGCATCCATTTATAATATGACACTAATTTTCAATTTTAAGTAGACCAAACTAAAAATGTTTTTAACTAATTTCGAGCGCGACGTAGTTCAATGGTCGCTTGGCAATTCTATGTGCGCATTAATGTTTGTACCGTGTATTGAAAAATCGACAGTTATGTATTTATTTTTAAATACGGCATAAATTCGATTACGCTTTTCTTGCAGTGTATTCGTTTTATTGTTAAATCTTAGGTAGAAAAACAAAGAGTTTATGAGGAAGATAGTGCACTCCTATGGTCTATCAGTATTACTCATGAAAAGCTCGTTCATCTGTTCATATTTTCCCATACAAATGCTATAATATATCACTACTATATGACGCTTAGAAGGGAAACATGTATAATCTCTTTGTGTTATTTTTATAAACTAAAAATGCTACAAATTTTTGCATTAATATTCTTCTTTGCAATTTCATATCACCCTGCAATCTCAATCTCTCTCTCTATCTCTCTCTCTCTTTCTTTCTCTCTCTCTCTCTCTCTCTCTCTCTCTCTCTCTCTCTCTCTCTCTCTCTCTCTCTCTCTTATACTAGTTTTAACTGAACTCGGTACTTTGAATGCATTCTTCTCAGTCAAGTATGAGTTCAAGGCTCCCATCCTTGGTACCTCAATATATCCGGAGTAATGATAAAAAGGTTGGCATTTCATAATTGAAGGTGTTTTAAATTACGTATGTGTGCATCTGGTGTTTTACATACGACAAACCACTTCCTGAATTTAAGATTTATATAAGTAAAGTAAGATAACTTTGTGTTAGAATGTACACTTTATGATATGGCACTTATTGCATGCTTGCATTACTGTAGACGGATGTGCTACAATATGTTTCAAAAATGGGGCACACCATTTTCAGAAGAAAAACAAAACATTCGAGCTATGTCCAAGCAACTGCATATTTCTTAAAAATCTATCTCTTGCACTCCGCGTTGTCAGCTTTAAAAGAAAATCAAGAAATCAAGATTTGAGGATGTTTTTAACTAAAGTTTCGAGTTAAATTTGGCAATTTTGTAATACCTTTAGTCTGTTCATACGGCGAATTATCTACCTGACCGTTGCCACATCTACAATTCAACGACAGAGTTTATATGTCTTTCTATACGTTAACCATCTGGAACAGGAGTCTCGAACACTCATCCCGTGGACCGCATAAGGCCCGCCAAGCTTTATCCCGCGGCCCGCAACGTGACTGGGGTCACAAATTGTAATAAGAGACAATAACGGAAGAATGAGAGGGCGTTAAGAACAATCACAAAATATAGCATCAGTAGCTATAAATAAACCACATTTTGATGATGCACCTTTATATTGCAATATTTACTTGAGGCTGTCCGAATATCCTGAAGGTACATAACTCTTAAGTTATTTTTCTTATCCAGATGTCACTTTTAAGAAAGGCTTTTAGTGTGAGGATGTAATGATCAGGATTTATTATTATGCTCTTAGAAAATAGCTCCAACGTTTGACAAAAGAAAGCTCCTGGAAGAAACAAGAGTTGTCCAGGATAAGTGGGTGAATATGTACATTGTCATAGATGTCAAATGTACAATGTACAAATGTTGGATGTTTAATTTGCCTTCAAACAATAGCTGTGCTAAAAGAGTATAATATTCGTCCCCATTACGTAACGATGAACAGTGAGACTTATGTTATCAATGGAAAAATGAGAGAGGAAAAAGTTCTGAAACTGAGAACAGCATTTGCCAAACGAAAAAGTCTTTTCGAACATTAACAAGTAAAAATGCAGTAAAGACAAGGTTCCTAATAAGTGAAATGATTGCTAAATCATCAAAACCTTTTTACAGAAGGTCTTTTTGTTAAAGACTATCTTGTAAAAGTTTATGTTCTGATTAAAAACCCCATTTCAAGGCATAAGCATGTCCGCTAATATTGTTGTAAACATAATTACTGGGCTAGCGGATCATGTGAAGCAACAATTGATTGAAAAGTCAAAAGAATTTGAAACACTTTCAATAGCATTTGATGAGAGTACTGATATATATGAAACTGCGTACTATGCAGTGTTTATAAGAGGTATGGATGCCAATTTAAACATAAGAGAAGAGATGCTAGACATAGTACCACTCAAAGGTACAACAACGGGACGTTACATATTTCCAGGACTGGAAGAGTGTATAGAGAAAGCTGCACTACCATGGGACAAACTCCTATCTTTGGCTACGGACAAGGCATCAGCAATGCCGACTGCAAACAATGGGTTACTGAAGTCCAAAAAGAATAGTCTCATTACACAACGAAATAATGTTACACGCATCCATTGTATTTTGCATCAAGAAGCTTTGTGTGGTAAAATTATACAAATGAAAGAAGTTATGGATATTATTGTCAAAACTGTATTCTATTATTTCAAGAGGAGTAAATCACAGACGGTTCACATCGTTTCTAGAAAGTATTGAAACGTAAATATGGGGAACTTCTTTATCACACTGAAATTAGGTGGCTGAGTAGATTTTTGTTTCAATTAGAAAAGAGATTGAAACCTTCGTGGAAATAAAAAATAATGCTGTTTATCATTTCTCTGATTCAACCTTTTTTGTGTAATCTCGCTTTCTTCACAGACCTAGCCGATCACCTTAATACCCCCAACTTGCAACTTCAGGGTAAAAAGTAGTTAATAACACAGACACATGACAGTTATGTCATTCAAAGTCAAGCTCACTCTGTGGGAGAAAAAGCTTATTGTAAGGAACATGGGTCGCTTATCCACATTGATTTCATGGCGATAATGCTGAATCACATTCTTGAAATAATATGTATTTTTCAATACCTTTTGCTGTGGACAATGACAAAATTTCTGAGGACATGCAAATGGAACTTGTGGAGCTCCAGAGTGCCACTCTTTTGAAACATAAATATATGGACATTGGAGTTCCAGAGTTCTACAAGTTTCTGTCTAGAGTCGAATTCCCCAAGTTAATATTTGAAGCTACACAGATCATGTCTATGTTTAGTTAAACTTATATATGTGAGCAGTTTTTCTCATCTATGAAAATAAACAACAGTCTTAAGTTTAAAACTCACAGATGCTCATTTGGCAGTAACATTGAGATTAGCGTTTTCTCAGGATATCAAACCAAGCAATGTTGTGCTGGTTGAGGCAAAAGGTTACAAAGTATGTGGCCAAAAACTGTACTTAAATTAAGCACGTCTATTTCTAAGTATTGATTAATGCTAATTTTAAATTCGTGTAAACATTGCAGTAAAATATAAGTTCAGCTTATAATCACTATAATCATGTATAATGGATATGTTTACATTTTTCATTTTTTTTACTATGGGTTCGCATAATAATGACGTATGTAGTTGTGATGTGGCCCTTGTGATATCGAATCGTGCTCATGCGGCCATAAGGGTGGATTGAGTTTAAAAACCCTGATGTGGAAGAAGGATTATTATACTTTGTTGTCTTTCCTGCGGACCAATATCACACTTTATAAATACGATGAAATTTATTTTTGTACCAAACATTTCGTAAACAGTAATGGATAAAGAGGCAATCGATGAAATGCATTTTTATTTATCAACCTCATATTTATATCACTGATTGGGAAAAGGGAGCGTATAAGTGTTGGGGTGTGATGTTGAGGGATATATGTCTGAGCTTTAAGTAGGGGTTGAGTGATGTAAGATACAATATCATGGAATTTTTCCATCGAAGATTTTATAGTGTTTAGATAGATAAAAGACATACAAAAGTTAGCTTTGTTTAATCTTCCTTTGTGGTATACCTTTTGAGACTCTACGCTTCTTCTGACAATGATACCGTAAGACCTTTTTATCGGATATTGTTAAAATATATGATTTTCAATATATCATCAATATTATCTATCATATTTTTATCTAATCCAATTATGGCAGATTTAAATTTTAAACCTTCATGTAATCACTACAAGACAGTGTCCAATTTTTTTTAAAGTACCAGTTATATCATGCGAACAGAAAAAGAAACCCATCAAAAAAAAAAAACAAAAAGAAAAATAAATTAAACTGCAGTTAGTGATGGAAAATGTATGTGATCAATGGTTTATGCTGCAAAATGTCATCCAATTATAGTAAATTATTTAAAGTTTGTTTGAGGGATGATCTCCATTTCATGTTATGTTTTCATGAAACACTTGACTTTTTCATAAGTCTCGTCTTTAAAAACGTGCTAACACCGACATGTTGGTTAACCATACTGAAGAAAATATAAGCAAATTTCTATAACCTTTTTAATATCATACATAAAGATAATTGATGTTCATATTTTTATTATATAAAGCGTCTTTTGAAAAGAAGCGATTCTACCACTCTTAAAAATAAGTTTAACAGATTGTTAGTAAATGGTACTGGTGCATGTACCTGATGAGCTTAAAGTATATTCTAATGAAATAACTGTTGCATGTAGATATTCTCATAATAGAAAAATCATTGGTCATGCATCAGACGTCAGGCCGATGCATCTAGATCATATATTCAGCTATATGTTTATTATTTATCTATCTTATGAATTTGGGCCCATTCGTAATGAAAGTTAACGAAATTGTACATATTATTCATGACCATGTGTGTGTTAAGTAATATTTTATCTCCGATGTGCATCACAGCTAAAGTCCCTGTCTTGCAGCTGACATTCAGTAATGTGATACGGTTTAATTAATATAATTGCACTAGCATTACTGTATCTACATGGATTGACCATAGTTGATTTACATTAAGATCACGTCATGTAAAGTAACTGATGTAATCGAAGAAATAAGAAAGGTACTGAAATCTGTCTGTGACGTATGTATAACTTTCAGTATTTCATCATGTGGGAGTTATGTACTGTGATTTCAGTCCAAAATATGTAATTCAGATTATTTTAGCTGGAGCTCTACGATATTCGTGTCTCGTAATTCGTTTTATAGTTTTGCCTCAATGGATTTTCAGACAATAAGTGATGGTGATGACTAAAGTAGAACAAAATTATACTTTTTTTTCTCTGTGCTGTCACGAGTTGCCATGTGAGCTGTCATCTCGTAATAACCACAACTCATCTGACAAAATTTATTTTACTCACAGTAGGTATAAATGCCAATCCCAATTTCAGTTCTCGTTTTCAATTTATTATCATAAGTGCAGTGGGATTGTACAACCTGCACAGGCTACAAGAGATCTCAGCATCAGCATTTCTGACTGAGTGGAATTGACTATTTGCATGCACAAAAAACCCCAACAAAAATTCACCATATACTGAATGGTCCTTTGTGACAAACTTATCGATTAGTTTAAGCTGATATCTAAGACATTGCTGTGATGCTGTTCATCCTTTCTGGCTAGAAGAGAATGCACAATATCATCTGACAGGCACATTAAATACAGCTGAATTTTGAACCAACTTGACTTCGTCGACTTTTTGTATATAGCACCGGAAAGTTAAAAATGTAAAGGTAAAGAGTGCAAAATAAAGATTTAAGAAGAAATATTATTTGAATTACAGGTAAAAACCAGATCATATTTGATTCAGATAAAAATGTTATAATTATTGCGAAAGATATGGTAAAGACATACATTCTAACATTGATATTTTATGTTGTATTCTTTTAAAGACCAAATGTTTTTCCTGGTGGCATATTATGATAAAATTTCTTTATTGATTTAATTCCAAAAACTTTCTCAGAGAGTGGAACTCATTGCATTCGACAATCATATTCATTTTACCATCATTTCTGACGCTGACATGATATACATTCTGCTGAATTTTATGCTTCAACAGGTATGCACGGTCTCTTACGTCGTTAAAGCATGCAGGAACGGCCAATTACGTCCTTAAAGCAAGCAGGTATGCACGGTTTCTTACGTCGTTAAAGCATGCAGGAACGGCCATTTACGTCCTTAAAGTAAGCAGGTATGTACGGTCAGTTACGTCCTTAAAGCAAGCAGGTATGCACGGTCTCTTACGTCGTTATAGCATGCAGGAACGGCCAATTACGTCCTTAAAGCAAGCAGGTATGCACGGTCTCTTACGTCGTTAAAGCATGCAGGTACGGCCAATTACGTCCTTAAAGCAAGCAGGTATGCACGGTCTCTTACGTCGTTAAAGCATGCAGGAACGGGCAATTACATCCTTAAAGCAAGCAGGTATGTACGGTCAGTTACGTCCTTATAGCCAGCACGTATGTACGGTTAGTTACGTCATTGAAGCACAATGTCACCTTATCTTGCAAATTTGATACATGATGCACAGTGTGCCAGGTGTGTGGATACACCATTTGCCAAAGGTTTGAAGTTACTAAATTAAATATATTTCTTATACGTGATCTATTTACTCTTTCATTGCCATCAGTTTAAATCAAACATTTTTGTATCTGATTTTTATGAGCAAATTGTGTTTATGTAAGATCTGAATATTGTAAAGGTATCCGATTTAAGTTTGTAGAAGTATTTCTGTCCAGATATTGGATCAGATAGACGATTATTTCTCTTGTAATGACGTAGCTGAGATATCTGATTATGATTTTAAATTCCTCTGCACAAATGTAGACTTTAGCAGATAAAAGGCTCATGATGGTGCTGCAACAGTCTCTTTATATTTTAAACCATCCTTTGACATGAAATTGTCGCCATTATAGATAGCTTTGATAAACGCATTTCTTAATAAAGGAATTTACATTGGCTATAACCATTTCTGGCGGTGTTGATAAGGGGTAACGTTAATTAGATTTGTAATAGTTTCACCATAAACAACTTTTGATTATTGGCAAGAATGAACTTCATTGCTTCTGCACGATAACCTAATTTTGTTTCTGATCATACGAGGTTTGCTATTTGGAATGAAAGACTCCGTTATATGCGGGATGAGATGAATTTCAGTATAATATGGAAGTGTACGGAAGAAACAATATTATTCGTCTAAACTTTGAGTGTTCATTCAGTACATATATTTTCTTACAAATGATCCCTGGTGAAAATAAATCTCATATTGTGTATCTTAGCTGCAGATTTGATGCATTAAAAGACCCAAATAGCGCATGTAATGTATTCTCAGATTGGTGATTTCAGCGTTTCCTCAGCACCACTTGCTCTTGCGTGATAAATCTTGTTTTTTTGTGGTTTATGTGGGTTTCTCTGGTGGGTTTATTTGCACACGTAGTCTTCTTGTTTACTTTTGTGAAACTGATCGAATTTGAAACTGACGAGACAATAAATAGCAACGCCAAGGATACCCGTCACAGAGAATGTTTACGGCTTGCCTACTTTGGTGTATGTATATATATATATATATATATATATATATATATATATATATATATATATATATATATATATATATATATATATATATATATATATATATGCTCTGAAAGCTTCAACAGTAACACTAAAGATTAAGTTTGACCACTAGTGCTCGTGTGTATGCGTGTGATGAGATTTTAGTAGGCGTTGTGGCGTTATGATTAGCTTTTAATGTCCACTGGAACCCGTGATTAATTTTCATCTTCATCATCATCTTCTGTTTCTTCCTCACAATTATTATTATTAATATTATTAATACTAATACTACTACTACTATTAATAATAATAATAATAATAATAATAATATTATTATTATTATTATTATTATTATTATTATTATTATTATTATTATTATTATTATTATTATTATTGTTATTATTATTATCATTATTATTATTATTATTATTATTATTATTATTATTATTATTATTATTATTATTATTATTATTATTATTATTATTATTATTATTGTTATTGTTATTATTATTATAGCTTCAGAAAACGACGACAACTGTGGTCAGCGCACAATCGATTAAAATGGGAAACGTTCTCGACAAAGGTTTGTCAATCTCACACTTTCGTATGTTTTCCTAGTCTTTGGTCGTGTTCTTTATCATAAAGAATTTAGAATTTGTTCAAACAATATGTAAGTATAACGGTATATAGATGGAGACACAGATAAGAAGAATAACTATATGTTTATATATATCAGTATAAAATAATAAATGGGTATATACATATACTGCATGGGGTGAACTGGAAAAGTCTTAGGAAACGGTATACTTGTCAAGCACCAGTGGAAGAAAATGAAGAACAGTGTGCAATATGGGTTAGTATTCACCAAACTGCCAAGAACAACGCCTGTGTTTTCAAAGGAGGGGACATACAACAGTTACATTTGCACAAGGGAATTTGCCAACATGTTTTATAATCGGGCTGATTAAAGAAATAATGTATATCGTATGACGCACAATTGAAATGACACATGCACTGTAAGCACGTGTATCAAGATGAGTATACGGCATTGAAGAGGATATGGCATCATTACTACAAGAGTCACAAAGAGCTGCAGGCTACCAATGCATAGCGTGCAGGAAGTCCATCTTTCAACAGGTTTAACATTAAAGTGGACTATCCACTGAAGCTCAGTAGCATTGCACAGATGGTGCAGGATTACTTTGGAAACGTCTGACAGATTCGCAGAAAAAAAACGTGAGGATTGGGATAAGCTTGTTCGTAAAACGGGTACAATCGTAAACGATGTTGCCATTTTGGAAAACAATTGGATGAGATATCTACAAAAACGGGAACTGCCATAATGTGCACGGGCATTATTATAACTCATCGTCCATAACGGGTAAACATGGTCTCAGACCATTCACTTCGCTTAGATGCGTAGGGTACATTTATTTTCACTAGGGCAAGGTCAGAAACGTCATCCAGAGGACGATAAGACAGTGATAAGAGGGAAGAGAACGGAGTCCAAAATCATAAAGATCTTGTTACTGGAAGATGGCTAGTTCTTCAGAACCCAAGAGAAGAACGAGTAAATTATTAGGGTCTGCAGAAGGTTGTGAGATGCCTCTGCAAAGGGCATAGCAACAAAAGAACAAAACGTTCAGAATTCCACGAATACATCCATGGTGTAATGCAAATTTGTTTATGGAGGGCTCTTAAATAGTCTCAGCGAATGTACGGTACAAATGCTGAGACTCGTGCATGACCGCATGTTAACAAGGCGGTTTTCGTGGAATGGGGGAGTACCAATGGGGCATAAGCACATCGTACATGTGTCAGTCTTGCGCAAAGTATGCTTTGTCTAAAGCATCAATCTCTGCAACCTTCTATGTGGCTGGGACAGTGAGGCGTTGAGATCATTTTGGGATACGAACAGGGCAGGCATACACTCATCTCAGTACAATTGACTACGGTAAAGATGTTTGGGTTACCGTGCCAGGGATGAGACACTTCTAGCGCTGTAAGATTACATGCAACTAGAGTCATGCGCCATACATGGTACTGAGATGCGAAAGGCTTTTCCTGTTTATTGTGGGTGGAGTTCATTTGAGAAACGTTGGAATGGGGCAGATGTGCTTGCTGCCTCTCTTGGCATAGTTAGGTTAATACTCTCCATTGTCACTGGAATAGCACCCTACCTCATATCTGGTACACAGGAGAAGTTAGAGACGTTGCTGAACCACACCATCTTAATTATCTCTGCTGTCACTGCGTATTCTGTGGAAAAATCTAATTAGAATATTGACTATGCCATCACTCTGTCGAGCTTCCAGGAATTTTCTGCCCAACGCAGGCTCAGAAATGTTCAAGATCGATAATATGCTGCACCTCAAGCAACAGCATAATATTCGCTGTAGCACGTGCAATGTCAGTGTTGAGTGCATAGATAACACCCAGAAACAGTAAAGTTGATTGATGACATTTACCTCTCTGGGTTGCAACCACAAACAAGAGTGGGACTACGGCACTTTTTTTCTGCTGATCCAGAGGATAAGTCTATAGATAGTTCACTCTCGTCAATAACAGCTTATATACATCAGCATATTGAGTAACTGCGATGTGCGTTGAAATATGTTAATAGTAAGGGATTTTATAGCCACATTATAATGCTGTAATGTACGGAAACAGATTGTTAGTCGTTGGACGCTTGAATACGTCTATAATGGTCTGCAATAAATATATGACAAGACACCAATACAAACCCGGCCAGTCTCAACCTCTATTAATTTGGATGACTTTAGAGGCTACCTCTCATATATATATATATATATATATATATATATATATATATATATATATATATATATATATATATATATATATATATATATATATATATATATATATATATATATATATATATATATATATATATACCATCCGCGAATTAAGAATTCACTTGTGCAAACAAAGGCTCAGCCTTCTTGTAGCGAATGTCGACATCAATCACGATCAACTCACATTTTGACTTGCGTCGCCAAGCCATTTGGCATGGAACAAACAAGAGTTCGGACTACTGGAAGAAATCTATTCAGGTTTGGAACATTAACAAGTCACCGAAATGTTTTCAGGATGCTGGCAGGCACATCTGCTACATGACATGCTTCTTAAACCATTCTCTGGCAACATCTTTTGAGAATTGGGAGGTTTTTGCCATCCGTGGGATAAATGCAGCCCATTACAGTAAAGCTGTGGTTTGTAGAATATTGCTGCCATCTTAGAATTCATTACGTCTTTGCAATTTGTCGCTTTCTCAGCTGGTGATAAATAAACAGGCAGATTTCGTTTTAACAATATAGCAATATAATTCCTACTCGCAAGAATTTAATATGTAGGAGCCACATAGCCGACGCCGACTATACTATTGATAGCAAAACTTATTTGGCATTTTTGTATCTCTGCCTAGGGAATGTAAACTTCAGAAAGCTTGAGCTAGTGTGGGAGATGTAAGACGGCTTCAGGTTTTCCACCTGTCACCAAACATTTTTCGCATTTGCTTCTCTGCATTACTTGGTAAATGCTTTTAGAAAGTTAATGGTCGCGAAACCGTTCAATGTGGTAATTGAGACGCTTGTTACGGTTGCGATGATACTCAGCCTGCGTAGAATGGATCTGTTACACTGTCTTTTGGATCAGTAAATACCGGTGTGTTAGCAAGCGCTCCACTAACCATGAAACAAACTCGAGCATTCAGCAACTATGATAATATTAGCAGGAATGATGCATTAGTTAAGTATCATGTCCTGTGTTAAAAGTAGATGTCAGGACGGCTACGATCAGTTTTACTTTCCTTCATCAAGGCCTTTCTTTATTTTATCGAGCGTTTGGCGACCACCTTGTTTCAGAACTTAAGGCTGCCATGCATTGCGTTATGATAACTGACTGATTCGAAGATTTTTGGCTCTCGGTAGTGAAAATCATTGATTTTGAGCACTAGTATTCTGATATTGGCTGATAGTATCTGTGGAATTCGTCACTCTGGCGGTACTGATTTATATGCTGATGCCTCAGGGCAGAGAGTCCCTGAATAAGGCGCTTAAGATGCCAGATGCCAAAGATAGGTCTGTCGAACAACGGAGTAGAAGGTGAAATAACGCGCTCTGGTTGCAGCCGTACAGCAGGTGACTGTACAATGATGGGATCGGCTTCCATTATTATTTAATCATTGCTAAAAATTTCAACCATCAGCAAACTAACTGGCTTTTGATTTTATTGATTACATCAGTTCATTAGATGACACCATAGCGGTTGAGACTATAGTAGCGTATTGTTCCATATTTTGTACTGTAGTCACACTAACCTCTGGCAACCTGTGGATAAGTGTGGTCCTCCCTTTAAAATTAATCAATGATAAGAAGAAACAATCATCGATCAACGGAGATTACACATCTTTTTGAAAGCTCTCTAGCTATTACTTTTAGGGCCACTTCTCAGGTCTCAAATCTCGGCTATCTCTTTGCTCAACTCCAGTTCGGATACCCTTGATTGTCACCATCACCTCGTTGTTATTTGTTATAAAAATACTCAGCATAGGTGATGAAATCTGCTCTTTGCGTCACGTCCTTAGAGAGCAAGAATGTATATTTCAGATTTGTTGGCGTGTCTGGGTTGATGTTGCACAAATTATATATCATATTCTTCAGCACCTGTGATGACGAAAATTCCGTTTTCCCACGACATTTTATTTTTTGCCAGGTGCTATTGCAGGATATATATGATTATGTAGCTTGCTCCTCTAGTAGTGTTCCAGATTACCCTACCTTAAATCGTTGAATGTCCTTTTGAAACTACTGATTTGACTGGTAGTCTGGATCATTCAATACTTTGCATTGGAAAGTGGCGGCCATAGATTCAGCTGAATGGGAATCATACACAACACCGTCAGAGCCAAGACGTATTGCGGTGGTTCTGGTGTGTTGTATGCCATAATAGACATCATTAGTTGGCTCATTTACCTTCAGCCAGTATTCATTGTGAGTATCCAAGACGTTTACATTGCCAATGCAGGCTAGTTAGATTCCTAAATCTTTATATAGATTTTCTTAACGATGGTGTTGACCAGTTTTTAATATCGTATTGCAGATTTCGACTGATGCTGCTTTGCCACCCTCCAAGGTAAGTTGTGAGGAACAACAGAGTGGTTCCCTACACAGTGTCATGAATGCTACATATGCTTGTAAGCCTGACAATAAGATTCTTATTTTGTTAAGGTTCTCCAGATTAACTTTACACCAAACGCTATGGGGTTAAATGAAAATGGATTATTTACGTATTTAAACATACTTTATGTGGTATTAGAGAATGTGTATACTTCTTTAACTTGCAAACATGGTCGACAGCTTAATAGCAGAACATGAATGAAGGTAGATTTGGCAGTGTAGAGACAAAGGCTTCAGATCTTGAAGGATATCTCTTCGTCGAAGATTAAACCATACATAGCACCGAAATCAATGAGACAGGAGAGCTGCATTCATAAATCCCTTTTGGGGAGAGCTACAACAGGGATGCAAACACCACAAAAGGCAGACGATGTAAAGCTAGGAACAACGCCCACTCGAGTTCGATGCGTATCGCAGAATTATAACAAAAAAGACGGAAGCTAGATTGAGATAATTAAGGAAAACGGCACGTGAAAAGTCTTGTTCATAATCATGCTAATATGACGGTAGCGGCTGATTTCGTCCGAGAGAACACCATATTGCATTAAGTGACATCACTAGACAAAATACATGGAGCCCTAGAGAACGATTAAAGATAAGATAAACCCGGTCTCTACTAGTTCTTGTTAAAACAAACTTTTCCTTTTATAAAATTAAAACGTGTTGATAGGACAGGACCCCCAGGGATATATCCATGGTTTCCTCCTTAGTCGGCCCTGCATATTCCGATTTCATATCAGTGTAGAGTCGTAGAGACCCAAAGACGTAACGCACTACGAATCGGTAACACAACAACATGGTGCAATATGAAGCTCTTACCAATTAATTTTATTGCTTGCTTTTATTTTTCAAGTTGTCCTAGTATGTGTGCGCGTACATTAAAAGCCTGTCAATACTATTTAATCTTGTCTATCATATTGGCTCCAGTATATCATACGAAATAGAAAGGAATTAATTTTGTGTTGAATTTATGCACCCACACCCACACCCACTGCAAGGTACAAAAAATGATAAACGTACACTTATTTAAAAAAATGAAATAAACTGCTCTAGCATTGTTATCGTGTATTCCTTCTTTTTCAGCATGCGATATTTATTTAAGAAAAAAATATACCAATAGACTCCGTGTATGGTATGTAGTGCAAGCAGGTTTGGGTACGCGTCCTCACTGTAGTGTGCATCGCTTATGTCAAATAACAAAATCACAAAAGAGATGAACATTTCACCCGATTATTTGAAGTCACCTACCGATTACGCATGACGTTCCAAGGTGCAAATAAAAATCATTCTTTAAAAATACATTCACTGTGAGTGCAAATGATAACCATTTCGCTAACATTGGTTAGAAAAGTTATTAAAGCACGTTATTGTTTATACTATTTGCCCTGCATGCAGTATACATTAAATCAATCGGAAACAACGAGGCATAGAAAAGTAATACGAATCACTGTTGTCACTTGTCAAATATCCAATGAACCTCTAAGTATTGGCGCAGCCTGCATGTAAAATGCCTGTCATGGGCAGGAAAAAAAGACATGCCAATATGATACGGTAATTGATGAGAAGCGCCAGTCTGCAGAGAAGCAAACCCACCTACGTCCCTCGAGTTAATAAATTTTCACAATACACAACCCATTAATAATTAATAGCTTGTCATTGTCTGAAAAGCACGACGATCCCCAGAACTTTGGTCTAAAAGTTTCGGGTGGATGAATATGTCCTTCCTGCAGAGGCTGGGCAACACCGTGGTCTCTACAACCGTGTCAGCTTGCATTAAAAGCCTTCGACGGCATCGAAACCGCGTTAATGGGCTTATCTATTACTGGGCACCTTTGTAGCAGGCATCAAGATCCTGTCAACCATCATTACAATTCTTGAGATAACGTCTTGTGCTTTTGTTTAGCTTTTACTGTAAAAAATGTTATCCTCAACCATGTCACCGTGAAAGCCAAAATTCACGACGAAATGCTAGTCGTAGCCACACCCAAGGTCAATATAATCTCGTACAACGCATTTAAAACGATGGAAAATCATACAATCTAGAAAAAGGAGTTTACTCTCATATTCGAGGTACAAATAAAAAAGTCCGAGGAAAAGCGAATCTCGATAGAATATCACGAAATGTCTACCTGTAATTTCATATTAGACTGTGTTTTTGCTGTCAAAACAATAGTAACGATACAGACTGCAGGACCAAGAGACCTACCTCTTTCCATATCCGTATTCACGCAATATGATGCAGATTGTTAATAAGACCTACACAAAAGATGCAATGTTAAAGCAGTCAAGAATAGAACCTACACCTAAATGATCTTGAAAAAAGGGTACTCACCTCACAAAATATTAACTATATTCCAGATGGCATTCATATCGAAAGTCGAGATATGTAATACTATCGTTAAATGTTCATTCCGAACGCTTGGCTTTAATGCACATATACCCAAACTAACCAAAAGGTGTCCACATCAAAATAGACAAGGGGCACGACGACATCAATAAGAAAACACACGGTGCACATTTTTGGCAATTAGGATATTACGCTGCAGCAACTCTAAATTGTCAATGTTAATTAATTTATTATAAAGCAGCTCCACAAGCCTCTAACGCCTAATTAGTATATAGTAAAGAATATATATATATATATATATATATATATATATATATATATATATATATATATATATATATATATATATATATATATATTCTATGAATACATTTATTTAAAGTAAGAACGAAAGTCACATCATTTCACTAACTTAACATATTTTTATCTTTCAGCACTTATCTCAAATGTGCCACACAGTGTACCAAAACGAACAGGTTGCGCATATTGTTCAACGAAAGTTCGTGTTTTCAGTTTCAAGCAACTAAAGCCAGGTGACCATGTATGTCAGGGAGGGCGCTCATTCTTGCGATACCTTGGTCGAGAACAGAAGCATTTGTATGCGCACCACGCCATTGTCAAGAATGTAATGTGTGTAGAGGGGAATGAGGATGCAGCTGTGATCACATTTATTCATTTCTACTCATCTCTTTTTGATAACAAGGTAAAGATTCGAGAGACAAGAGAAATTAGAAACCTTAAGCTTGATGAATTGTATGTTGTCAGATACAGATATCCCAAGTTTCAGCCACAAGAAATACTAGAACGGGCACAGAAGGCCATAGAATATAACCCTGAATACTCGGTATCTTTTCTAAATTGCGAACACTTTTGTAACTGGTGTGTTACTGGAGAAGAATTCAGTAGACAAATAAAGCAAGTCAAGGACGTAATAAAGAATCTATTGGGCTCCATTGGCGGACCTGTAGGAAAAATAGCAAGAGCAGTGATACAGTTCACCGGAATAACAGCAGACGATCTGTCAACTTTGACAAAAACATTTGCCCGTCATGTACCAACTGCCATTCAAGGATTGTCTCTAATCGTTTACTTAGTAAGAAATGTTATATGGTGTTTGACACTAAACGCAAAACTCAGGGCAGGTCATATATGCAAAGGCTGCTACAAAGTTGAATTCTCAAATAGTTGGCTAATGTTTGGGCTGTTTTCTCTGCCAACGGTTATAAGCATCATAGTTGGCTTCCTCATCACATCCAATGTCACACTGATTGCTGTTCTCGTAACACTGTCAGCTATTTCATTAACAATACTTTGGGGCGGATCACCTTTTCTTCGAGCTGTGAGGTCTCCATTTACAGGACAAACGAAAAGGGTTGTGGATCTAAAGGAAATAGAAGTGGGAGACGTTATACAATATGAGCAGTGGGGCCATAAACATGAGGCGATTGTATCAATCGTAGATAAAACTTGCACTATAAAATCCGGGACGATCTACATAGTGCATTACTCTTCGAATTCTTTGTTTTCAAAAAGAGAGATAATGGAAGAAAAACTTGAAATCGACTTGGATAAAAAAGAGGTATTTAAACATAACTATACCGGGTACAATGTCTTTCCACCGAAAGAAGTAGTGCAAAGAGCACGTCAGAGATTGGGAGAAAAGAAATTCTCTGTACATGGAAATCGTTCCTGCCATTTTTGCCACTGGGCCAAGGTTAATGAGATATTGTATACGCTCCAAGAACCTAGCCAAGACAAGCATTTCTTGTTATATTTACCCGAATGTCACCAACATGTATATTATGATCAGTCTGTCAACCGACCACATTCAACATCCCTGATTTGTACAACATGGGCCAAGGTTAAGTCAGACATCAACGCCGGTGACCTGATACAATTTAAGTATGGTATGCGATGGCACAAAGCTGTGTGCACTGAGGTATTTGCTACTGACAAGGATTTGAATGTAGACATTCTTGTCTTACACTACAAATACAAAGGATCAATTACAAAACCAAAAGTAAAAGAAGAACGAATGCAATTTGATTTGTCAAAAGATGACATTTACATTTACCAATATCACCCAGTGCATCGATACAGCAGGAAAGAAGTAATTGAGAGGGCTAGGAAAAGAATAGGAGAGAAAAAATACAACTTGCTTTTTAGGCGCTCCAAACATCTAGCTGAAGAAATCGTTTTAAAGGACAAGGAAAAGGCTATCAACGATCCATCAGAGTTAGACGAGGGTGATGTAATTTCCTTCACATACTGGGGATTTCGTCATAAAGCCATTCTAGTTTCGATTTCATCAATATTGTGCTCTTCAGAAGGAAAGTGTAATATTACCGTTATACACTACTCGTGGCAGAATATATTCACAAAGCGAACAGTAGTTGAAGAAACACTTCAAATTGATTTGAAAACTAATGATCTACACAAAGTTAGTTTCTCTGAGTACGTCACATATCGCGGAAACGTTGTCGTTCAGCGAGCAAGGGAACGGGTTGGAGAGACAAAGTTTGATCCTTTCTCCAATACCTCAAACCACCTGGTGCATTGGGCCAAGGTAGATATCCGAAGGATGGCGGGGCTTGTCAGGTTCAAAGAGACTGAAGCGATGGTAATGTTTCATGATCAGGATTCGAAAGAAACCGTTGAAGAAAATGTTCATTCTGATCGACCAGTGAATATTAGCATATTTCCCTCATCAGGAGAAATGGTGTCGCATATGCTTAAGACTGAAATAATGGTATGGGAAGAATTTGTTCCTGGACACATCATTGAGTACAAGTACTATAGGATTTGGCATCAAGGCATTCTGACAGAAGTCTTACCCACTCAGTATAAAATCAAAGTAATTCATTACGGGGCGGACCATCTTTTTGCAGTAAGAACAATCACAGAAGACACCATCGAGGTAAATCTGAAAAAGGATCTCTTCTACATTTACCATCCAGACCCAGAATATGCATTTGAACCACAGGACACTATTAGAAGAGCGAAGGCATGTCTTCAGGAGCAGACTTGGAGTATGGGAAATCGGTCTGTGGACTTTTGCCGATCATGTGTATTGAATCCATTCGCAGAAGAAACAAAACCACAACTGCACAAAGAAGTAGTCAGAACATGGGAACAGTTCATTCCAGGAAGAATTGTTGATTTCAAATACTACGGATTATGGCATCAAGGCATTCTAACAAACATCTCTCCTACAGAAAAAAAAATTAAATTGATTCATTATGGAACAGAGCATCTGCTTGCTACAAGAACAATCACTGAAGACATGATAGAGGTAAATCTGAAACGAGATCTTTATTACATCTACCATCCAAGATCAAAATACTCATATACACCAGAGGAGGCAATACAAAGGGCGAGGTCTGGATTAAAAGAGCAGACGTGGGGCATAGGGAATCGGTCCGATAACTTTTGCAGAGCATGCGTACTGCCTTCCTTCGGAGAGAAAACAAGCACAGTACTGCGTAAGGAAGTAGTAAGATCATGGGAACAATTTATTCCTGGACGCATCATTGAGTACAAATACTACAGAATATGGCACCAAGGCATTCTAACAGAGGTTTTTCCTAGTGAAAAAGAAATCAAGGTCATACACTACGGAGCGGAACATATATTTGCGACACGAGTAGTCATGGAAGAGGTGATTGAGGTGAATCTGAAACATGATCTCTGGTATATTTATCACCCGGACCAAAAGTACGCATACAAAGAAAAGGAGGTGATCAAACGAGCAAGAGAGGGAATCGGAGAGCGCACCTGGTGTGAAGGGAATCGGTCAAGTGACTTTTGTCGATCATGTATACTGAAACCCTTCGCAAACGAAGAAATGTCGCTCCTGCATAAGAAAGTAGTCAGATCTTGGAAACAGTTTGTTCCTGGATGCATTGTTGAATACAAATACTACTGGATATGGCATCAAGGCATTCTAACAGAGGTCTTTCCTAAAAAAAAGAAAATCAAAATTATTCACTACGGAGCTAAGCATCTGTTTGCAACCAGAACAATAATGGAAGACGTGGTTGATGTGAATTTGAAACTGGACCGCATATACATATATGATCCGGACCGTAATTATGCTAATAGTCAAACAGAAATACTTCAGAGGGCAATGGCAGGACTTGATGAACAGACCTGGAGTATTGGAAATAGATCCGATGACTTTTGTAGAGAATGTGTACTGAAACCATTGCACGGAGAGGATGATTGCTTACTCAGTAAGGTAGCAGTTAGATCTTGGGAACAGTTTGTTCCGGGACGCATAGTTGAGTACAAATATTATTGGATATGGCACCAAGGCATTTTGACAGAAGTCGTGCGAAATCAACGAAAAATCAAGGTAATCCATTATGGGGCATCTCATCTACTTGCCACCAGAACGATCACTGAAGACATGATTGAAGTTAATCTGAAAAAGAATATCTTTTACATATACAATCCAGTAAATGAGCATCCCTATTCTCCAGAGGTCGTCATTAGAAGAGCGAAGGCAAGACTTGGAGAGCGGTTATGGAAAAGGGGAAATCGATCCCGGGATTTCTGCAGAGACTGTGTAGAGGATGCATTTGCCTGAGAAACGTTGTTCTAATTAGAATTTATTTGCATTGATAAAATCACCTAGCATGGTATTTGCCCAAATCGCACCAAATATGACAAAATATGTTGTTCCATGTACCTGACATGACTATTTCACGTATGGTCTTTAATTATAAACCAAGTTTCATCGATCGGACCTGAATCGTATTCATAAGCTGCTTTTATACAAATATTAGTGATTTAGAAAACACTATAATCTGTGTCAGCAAGTTCCATTAGAGCCATTTTAATAATATTAACGTAACTGACAGATACTGCATGTAAAACAGTTGGATGCAAAACCACGATTTGACAATGTTTACAGCGTCATATAGTGGACTGAATTAAATGTCGGGAGTGAAATATTTTCGGAAAATGGATTTCCAACCCATAAAGTTAAAGGCTGTTTAGAGATATTGCTCTAGAACATACATATTGATGTTTGTTGATGCTATTAAAATTACGGTTTAACATATATTTAGTCTTTGCATGGCATGACCAGAAATCGTGTTTTTTCATCTCAAAATACTAGATTGTGCTCTCTTGTATTCAAATATGTAAAATATATATGCTTGAAGCATATTTAAAATATTTGAGGAACAGATTTTATATGCTATTTATCATTATTGTAACCCAGTGATTGAAATTTTCAGATCAGTATATGATAGAATTATGCATTCTGGACATGATGAATTCACCTTTTACATACATGCATACATACATACATACATACATACATACATACATACATACATACATACATACATACATACATACATACATACATACATACATACATACATACATACATACATACATACATACAGACATACATACAGACATACATACAGACATACATACAGACATACATACAGACATACATACATACACGTGTGTATATGTGTGTATAGAGGTTGCTTTATTCAATTATAGCTCGAGTTCAATGTGAAATATGACTGATGTACAATGGATTTGATTTAATATTTTTCTTAACATTCTCTTTAGAGAAGGATTATGTGATGATCAAGTCAAGTGTATGTTTGTCTATGTATGTTTAATATGATTGTGATGTTATCCATCGTTTGATGGAATGTTTTATATGTTCACTGAGATAATTGCGCAATGTGTTGACGTAATGTTGTTGCGAACACAAGATAACGTGATTTATGGTTCATATTGCGTCATTTAATACATTTAAAGACGAATACAATTTAATGATTATTGTGGATGGAATCTGGACATGATGAATTCACCTTTTACATACATACATACATACATACATACATACATACATACATACATACATACATACATACATACATACATACATACATACATACATACATACATACATACATACATACATACGTACGTACGTACGTACGTACATACATACATACATACATACATACATACATACATACATACATACATACATACATACATACATACATACATACATACATACATACATACATACATACATACATACATACATACATACATACATACATACATACATACATACATACATACATACATTGTGGAACTCAATCAATTCCATGACAAAACTCTACAGTGTTGATACAATGTTTAATAATCAGTTTAACTTCATTTTATGTAATTTATTATAATGATATAATGAACACATTGCGAGTTTGTTTTAGAGATGGATTCAAACGGCCGTGTTTCTTGCGCATATTATTTTCCGCGACTGATATGGTCACATTAGTAAAATAGACTTATAAAACTTGAAGACGAACTAGCAAAGTTACTTGTACATCCCAAAAGAATTTAAAAAGACTTCCGAAGCATTTTAGATAATCTTTATTCAAAATCAGTGGTATAAAAACTGAATTATGGACCTTGTCGTTTCATTGCTATGATCTGACTTATAGGTATTTCACTTGGCATAGGCACGCTGCTGAATATTAGGAAAAAACTGTACACTGTTCACTGATTAATCATGTCCACATGCTGTTATGTAAGTTAATATTGTGTGCTTAACTTTTGTCCAAGATTGTTGATTTCACTTTAAGATAATGATTATTTGTAGACAACGTGTCTACATAGCTAGTTTTGTTCATAATTGTAAGTTGTAAACAATATGTTTACGTAGCAAGATTTCCAGGTCAGCCTTGTTTACAGTTAGCTAGGTTTTACTTTACTTTAGAAAGTTGTCTCATTTTATTATACTATAGGTTAAGTGAAAATCTTCATCAACTGGGACTTGATAAACCAAATTACTAATTCCATTTTAAGACCAGGCTATAAAAACCCTTTACAGGTATGTTTAGTTATAATTCGAGTGAAATTATTTATTTAAATCGTTGAGTTAGAACTATAAAGTGCTCACTAACCTTGGATTAACATATTATCTTCGAATACTTGATAACTCATTTATATACATTTTGCATTGAATCATTGTAGTACACGAGGACATTCAAGACTATTAGAACTCATTCGTAACATTCTATAAGTTTCAGAGACTATGGATTTAATTGCAGTTGTTTGGCTCAGATAAGGTGACTCAGGGGTGAGGGATTATATTGGTCGATTGAGAGTGAGAGGTGAATGTTGTTGAACAATGGGCCTACTATGTTTGGAGGTTTCCTATAGATCCTTTAGCTGGCCTGAACGGAAAGGGTTGTACGAAATCATTCCTCAACCATTAGCCATTAGAGGTGGACTGGATGTATGTGAGGTGGCCGTCTGATTGTCGTGAACAAATAACTTCATACTTGCGGAATTCATAAATAAACATCGCGTTTACGTGCTTTTGTTGTATATCTTTGCAAGATCCATTTCGACCCGTTGCTTTATTTTTTTCTATTATACAAAAGTCATGTAAAGATCAACTGCATTTTTATTTGAAAGTTATGCTCAGGAACACACTCCATAAAGAATAAAGGGGCTTGATTTCACACCTCACCAAGATAGGAACGAGTTACAAAGTAACTTTGTTAACACTGTAAATAGGATCCAGTGCACTGAATTCGATAATACTCTGGAAAGCAACATTGTAAGAAAATTATTATTGAACTATTAAAAGTGCAATAAGAAGCAAATGAGATAGGTGATAAAGACGTTATTTTTTTATCCAAAGTGCAGTATTCATTTACTTTATTCATCGTATAGAGTGAATGCCCATCCATTTAAAAGCGTCATCATCAGCAAGGTGCAGAACCGGCAGTCAACCGTGGAACTTTGTCAGCGGACAGGTGTTCACAGTAGTAACATGATCTGTACAACATCAGGGATAGAGAAAGAATCAGAGGCCTGGCTCTATCAAATACGATTGCACAAGTAACCTGTCCTGTCCATAAACGATCCAGCGTGCACCACATATGTCGTGGAAGTTTGAAGCCAGGAGGGCTGAGAGATGACCCAGCCACGAAGAAGCGAATTAAGATATCTTGTTGAAATAGCCGTCATATCTTCCGGAAACGGATTTAACAAGATTGGATGTCTCGATCCAAGCTGACTGCTGTATTTGAGGTGAAATTCATGTGCAGTGAAAGTTTCTCACTCACATAAACCTTATCAGTTTTATGGTTGCTTCCTGGCGATAGAGATATGAAAGAGGAATGTTACTTAGTACCGGCAGCCATGCAAAGGCTATAAAACGTAGTTTTCCATAAATCATGAGCATTGTTGTGTTGAGCTGGACGTAAATTAGCTTGGCATGGAAGGATCGAGCTAAGAGAGGAGCGAAATAGTCTACCGTTAAATGACAGATGGCTATCGCTGATCTCTTACGAGTTTGAGCATTAGTTCCCTAAGTTTAGCCAGTTAGTTTGCGGAGTAGGTTGTATCAGTGCTCATTTGTACTTCAGTTTTCTTCAGATGGTTGTAGACAATCGATGATCTGTCTAGAATTACACAAAGGTATGGTTGTGTCAGGTCGTGCATTATGTACTGCCCATTAAAGAGTTTGCAAAGCTCACGTTTCGCATTTGCACTGTTAAGGCGGAGGACGCTGGAAACTGTCTATGGAAACGAAGTCAGGGCAAGGACTTGATCACAAGTGTTGATTCCAAACAAGAAATCTGTCTGCTCAACAGTTATGATTTTCTACAAGTTCTGACCAATTTCTTTGGAGGATCAGGGAATCAAGGACCTTTAGACATGCATATAGCGCGGAGATTGGCCGAACGCTCGCTGTGTTATGGGAATCTTTGCCAGGATTTGGGATTAAAATAATCTTTGTCTGGGGCCACGAAGTCGGTGTGCAAATTTTCCTAACAATCCGTGTGTATAAAGCGGCGAGCCATACATCTGCCTTCAGACGAAGATGCTTCAGGAACGCAGTCAAAATAGTGTCATATACTGCTGCTTTGCCTTATATAATGTTGCATATAACCTCTGTTGTTGTAAATGCCTCTGGAGTATTTTGATCTAGTTCGTCGGACATCCGAAGGCAGCATTGACGTCATTCATCTTTTAATTGACGTCGGAGTTGTTTCTCATTTTTGAGATTTTGCCACTTAAAGTACGTGGCTAGCAACAACATTTGGTTTGACAACAGGGTGGACTTAAATTGGCGGTTGCTAAACCGTGCCAAGTCGGCAAATCAAGCTATACCATTTTAGGTTGGAGCGCGTGAAGTTGAGTCATCCTGTAGTGTCCTTCCAGGAAGTGCGCTGGGGAGTTCAAGGGATTAAATTCGGTGGTCTGCTACGTCCTGGTCTCCAGATGCTTCATGCTTCTTGAGAATGGCCTGAAACTCTTCATCCAAATAGTATGCATAGATTTGGCGACGGCCACAAAAGACACACTGAATACCTGAATATGGTTCTTTGGAAGAGATGATAAACCTCTTTGATCAGGGTTCAGCGAGATAGCATAGTGACTATGCTACGCTCCAGTATACCACTGTACTTTGTCTAATCTGCTTTGCAGCCTTTCCAACCGCACTCTGAAGAGCCGTGTATAGTCGGCAGTTGAAGTCCAATATGGATAAGTATTAGTCTGTGCTGACTTTGTGGGACGTCCTCTCTTGTTAAGGATGGTCACCAATCACCCAGCAGAGGTCGGGTGAGTAATCCTTTAGCAATCTTGAAGAATGAAAGGTCCAGCGCTGCTTGGAGTTATTGGTTATTGTTCATTGACAAGTCATCAAATGTTCTCTGTCTTGATCGGGATGCCTAAAGCCCCAGTCAGGGTGATGACTGTCTAAGTCGCCCGTATGAACGGCTGGGTGTTCAATAGGTGGAAGCATATTGTTGTGCCAATCGGTACTGGACGGCTTGTAGCATAAATATTATACCATCCAACATGGACAACATCGCACAATCTGGTGGAGGACATTGGATAGGCATCAGTATTACCACAGCGTACATACATTGCACGACATAAATTGGAGTCTAGTGTTGATGAGATGATGTCAAAGCCTCCAACGCAATGTCGTCATGCTCCCTGGTCGGTTATGATGAACTCTTGCAAACAGATTACTTCAATATTATAACGGTGGGCTATAGTGATGAAGAAGGATCTTTTGGCTGCTAGGAGATCATCGACGTTAGTTTGAAAACTCGTAGAGTCGGTTCAATGGCTTGAAAGTCAGATCGTATAGGCACGTGGGGGTCCTCTCTTGGTAGTGGCACATAACCGGGATTTATTGATGAATTCGGTTTGACAACTGGATTCTTTGTCTTAGTTAAGTAATCACGGGCAGCCAGAAGTGGTCACGGATCTATGCTCCTTCAGAGGATCCGTTTACTCCAAACAGCATTAATTTATCCTACGTGATGAGGGTGATGAAAAGAAAAACACAGTAATCACATAAATAATAGGAAGAACATCGCCTACATGTTTTGCTTGCCAATTGACTTAAATAATCACATTGCAGATAAGAGAATATTATGAAAAGTCTTTGTAATTAAGATCTGCAATTATATTGACAAGATTTTAGTTTCCTACTGCCTAATTTGCACGTTTTAATTGATCATAATGGTTCAATAAAGTATTCACGTACGAATATCATAGTAAAACCTTAATTTTTATGCAATTAAAATTACAGGAAGAATACAAAATTAGTATAGCATAGGTTATTAGTAAAATTTAAACTGACACAAAGTTTGAAACAAATGACAATATCACAGAAGCAACAAACATAAATCATATGAAATGTTAATTGCAAGATTAGGTAAACTGTACAAGTCAATATTCAACTTATAACTGGCATTAACATTTATGATTATTCAATATATTAATATTGATGATCTAAATGAATTACAGACACACGGCAAAGAGATTACATGACACCAATTTGAATAATGTACTTTACTGTACTTTCATCATTCAACATTTCCAATGAATATTTGAATATTTTACATCTTTGTGACCTAAAAATATAGAAATAAGGACTAAGTAAAATATTCAAATATTCAAATATTCATTTGAAATGTTGAATGTATATATATATATATATATATATATATATATATATATATATATATATATATATATATATATATATATATATATATGCAACAAATACAGCCAGGAACAAAATTAGCAATACTGAATATGAAGATAAGAATGAGTTAAATAGAACCTTATCTGAAGGAAGACCAATACGACGTTATCTTAAGGATGACAAATAGGACCTTTTTTGAGGGAGGACAAAGGACCTTACTTTAAGAAAGAAACATTCCAGGATACCTTTTTTGGCAGAAGTTGTATTTATTATAACGAAATAGATAAAGTTCTTCAGTTCCTAAGATTACAGAATACTTCGATGACAAGAATACAAAATATTACAACCGCCTTACGTGATAAACGAATTTTCCGGAAGAGGATCAAGTGTTTATGTTTCTCTTAACTACCAAGGTAATCTACTGTTCAATGGAAATATCGTTATGAAATCAAAATTGTCAAGGGCAATATGGATTACAGAACATGCATGAAAGGTATATTGAGATTATTTCAATATCTTAACACAGAGCTCCGAGGAGACAGTATGAAAACTGTTTTTGAACGTTGCAAGCTCATTGGGGAACTGAAAGAAGACCCCTTTACTTAATTCCTTCAGAATGCAACATAGGGTGGAGAAACGACGTAGTATATAGGGTCAGCGTGTATCCAAAGTAACTGGATGTGATGATGATAAATATGTATGCAGACGTCTTTTCAGACAACCGAGGTCATGACGTGTTAAGTCAGCTTGAGATAAATTTATTACATCGGAGTAAATAAGAATTAGAGGTTCTTCAATACTATTTCATTTACCAGAGCAAATCGACGATAAGGTAAATAAAATATTATACCTACTGTTTTTTTAACCCTGAACTGCCACAACCTCCCATATCCACCAGTAGTTTTCGTGTTGTTTATTTTTTCATTTAAAGTTCTCGAATTAAGCTTTCCAATGAAACACAGTGTGACGAAAATCGCCTGTAGGGATGTACTTATTTGCTTCATCATTGGCAGGGCATGGTCATGTTGCCTTGTAATATGAAAGCAAGCGTATATAATAAAATCCCATGTTAGCAGTAATTAATGTGTAACGAATTTGTAGTCGCATGTCATTATTTCCTAATAAAGTCACGCAAGCAATTCCTTCCCTCGTGAGGTATCGTGATGGAGAGAAAAACAAAGATTCCCTCACGTAAGAAGGCTGTCACGCTAAGGAAGCTTGCCACGCTTGAGATACGTTTTGAAACAATATCAAATATGCCATATCTTGATATTAATATATTTAGTTAGATTAGTTAGATGAACGTGCTTAATTCTTGTACACTCATCTGTATTCTGATTCGCGATGTCATTTCAGTACAACACTCTCCTTTTTCTTCACAGCATAAGAGCGATTACAAGTATCAGCCATGGAAGCATTATTGTCCATCTACATTTATCTTCATTCGTAGATTTTTTTTCTTTCTGTCCATTGTTACATTAAGTTCATCGTGGATGTAATAAAATCAATCCTACCATATATTGTTCGTACTATGCGTATTGAATGCGTTATTAACATAATATAAAGATTCAAGTCAATAAAAGATTACAATAGTATATGACACCGTCTTGCAACTTGATTCCAAACATTCCTCTAAACATTTTCCAAAATTTAAGTACCATAATTTTGTCTTAATTTCCAACAGTGAATCAAATCATGCTAAAGATATTTCAATGTACAATAATTAAAATGATATCTGAATGACTGTGAGAACACATATGAACAAAAACAATGATTGGTTGAGGTGCCAGATTATAAACGGATAATGGAGGGTTAGAAACAATGGATGTATGAGACACACAAACGAATAGATGCAGATAGGCAAGTACAAATAGAAGGACAGTTATCATCTTACTGAGCTGTTCAATGTTATTTCTGGACGAATACATTCAATCATATGAACTGTAGAATAACATATTTGACTTGCGAGTTAGGCACCCACACCATTGAGTTAATGGTGTTCTCTAAGAAGATAATGGGAATGATGATAACTAAAGCCAATAAAGTTCGTAAAATTAAAAAAATCTAATTATTTAATCTAAAGGTGAACCTTTAATATAAATTTACAGTATTGAGAATTAAATCCAATATAATCCTTAACGTTCTTTAAAGAGTTCAAGAGTCTAGGGTATTCCTAATGATTTCCAAACTTGATTGTACTGATGGACCAATAGCTTTATATATGCCAATGTACACATAACATGTCTGTATCATGCTGAAATTTATAATGTATTTGAATTAATTCACAACAATCATAAATAGTGTTAATATATAGCAAATATTTTGTTTTGGCACGACAACCAACTCGAGTTAAACCAATAAGACCCCAATGATAAGTTTTGACACATGTTAGTACGACATCATCTGAGACTAGTCAATTGCATAAAATGATGTACTGGAATTAAGTAAAACATCGAAGAAATGCATTTAAATATATGAAAAGAAACTAAATCAGTATGTTAAACCAGTATGTTCAAAATCTGCTTCTTATCCTCATACTCAGTTTCAATGGGATTACAAGAGGAGATTTATTTTTACCACGTTTATTAATGATACCATCATATGATTTTTTAATCACAGCAGTTGTCGAATATATGAATCTTGTGAGAGTTCTTCTCTCATATTATTTCCTCTTCTCACTCTGCAAAATGTATGCAGGGATTTTCTATCAACAACCCACATTTCATCAACTTGTTTTGTCATTCTTGGTCATTTACAAAACATGTCGTCTGCAGCCATGCGTATCACATGTCTGTTTAAATTAATATACTAAATATGCAACGTTGTTTCTATATGTGACACGTACACTAATAAACCATGAAGATAGAAATGTCGTCATCTTGACAAAAACACCGTGATCAGCCATGAAATGGAATAAATGAATTTCTGATATTTTATTTAATTACTTTATTTTGTTCACTTTCTAATTGGAACTTTAAAAGGCAGACCAACAATCAACTCTCCATTACCCCAGAGCACTGCAACTGGTTATTTTCAAGAACAATAATACCTGCCGCAGAACATTCAATATTCGTACCAGCTTCAGAGCAACCAAAATGCTGCGTTTATAAACTATCAACAATACGCTCAACCAGCAACACAGTTACCACAAATAAAGTACGCCTTCTCCAATGCGCAGGATACAGCGGTATATATAATGATTATCTTACGTTTATGATACTTCCAGCGTAACATGCGTCCTTATCACACAGTCCGTGTTTTTCAATAGCTATTCTTACTACGATTGGCTTCCTAACAGTGCTCTTGGCATGTTTAAACGATCATTGTTCAATTACACCTGATGCAGTGATGACAACTTATTTGAATCAATACACACAATTATACACATTCTAGCGAATTTCACGAACAACATCAGGTGTTAATAAAATGTTCATATACTAATATTTTAATCATTATATTTATAAATGAACCGCTCCGTTGGACTAGTGGTTAGAGAATTCCCATCGGATGCGAGAGGTCGTGGGTTCTATCCCCGGTCGAGTCATACCAAAGACATACACAATTGCTACTTACAGCTTCCTCGCTTGACGCTCAGCATTAAGATGTTAGTGTTAGGAAATAATTATGAAAAATATATTTGTCACCTTCATCATAAATTAAATCCATACGTTAATAATATGTAATCATATTAGTTGACATAATCACTCAATAATCACATTTTTAGGGATTAGTCACGGCCGGGAGAGTTAGTATGAGAAGCAGTTTGAAACTAAAGCTAATATTTATTAAGCATTTTGAACAGTCTCGTGACGTATTTTCAGGTTCTTTTGCATGATTAAACTTGTCGGAAATTATATATATATATATATATATATATATATATATATATATATATATATATATATATATATATATATATATATATATATATATATATATATATATATATATTATATATATATATATATATATATATATATATATATATATATATATATATATATATATATATATATATATATATATATATATATGCAGCATGATTTCTAGGTTGTCACTTGACCCCCTTGACTCGTGCTGCGGGTACCAATGAATACATAAATCATTAATATGTGTTGAGATCGTATCTGTTAAATAAGTATACTATTTGATTATATGATCTTCTTCTACATGTGGATGGTAGGTTTCTATAGTTCTTTTAAGTTTCTTGTGCGAGATGGAAGTAAGAATGTGGTCTAGGGTTTTGTTTTGTGTCTTCGCTTGATCGATTCCTAACCGGTTTCATCCTGTTAAAAAATAGTGTATGGAGAATTAGCCTCGCTTTTGAATTGCATGGTCTAGATAAAAATCCACAAAGGCTCCGTTGTCATTATTATCTAATATTTTTATATCAATAAAATCATGGAGATATAAACTCAATATCACATGACAAAAACTGGTCCATTTTATTGACAAGTTGGAAAACAATGGTGGTACGAATAGAACAACTACGTTTCCATGGAAGTTTGCAACCTTTGATATTTTATGAATTTTTTCAAACCATGATCACTCGTCCCTTTATGGTTCACCTGAAGATGCCTTAGTTTATTCTTCAAAACAAATCAATGTGATTGCAGTCAGTATTTCTTTGTGTACAATTTCTATCTTCTGTTTGGAGGGTTAAGAAATGTTGATGGACAACATCAGTAACAATTTATTCATCCATGGACCCTCAAGTTAAACCTTTCATAATGTGCTTTATTCAAGCCTAATCGTAAGTTTCGAACAACACATGATTTGGGGACTGTATTTGTACGTTGATATCTCATGACTATCCATGCTAGTGATTGGGTAACTTATAAAACAGTCAAGTGTTAACTGTTAAGGTATTTCGTAATTTAAAATAAGGTAGATGTTTGGGAATCTATTCTGTTAACTCAGCTTTGTATATTGGATTCGTATCAGGTGACTATATAAAAAATTAAAGTACCGCGTTCTTATCCTTCAATTATAATTCAGTCTTGTGAGAGTGCATAGGAATCTATGTTTATTTGTTTATTGCCTCAATTAAATTACAGAAATTAAAAAAAGTCTTGGATATTTATTAATTTAGATGAAATAACATGGAACAGTAAATATAAATTGTTGAATACAGCTTTTACTGGATTTACCTTGAACAAGTAGAAACATTTGGATATTACAAAAGGGATTTTTCTGTGGTGTTATCAGATAAGGACATTATAACTTTCATTCGGAATATTTTGTTAGCATTCCATATTACAGCGATGTCGATACCAGACTGTGAGCTATTTTGTTTGACTTCAAAATTTAGGGAAAAAACATTCTTGTTTTGCAGAATGTTTGTTGAGATATTCCTTTTCTTCTTCCTTCGAAATCGAAGTCTCTAGGACATGACAACAGATTGTATTGTTACTCTCGGGATATTAATTTCATATTTTAGCATGTTAATTTCAATCAAATGTTTATATTTCAGAGATTTTGAAATTTCAGTAGATTCATTTCTTTTGCAATTCGAATTTCACTTTATTTGAAAGTTTTGGCGCCTGATACTTCAACTTAGACAATATCAAGAAAATTAATAGTGAAATGAACAAGACTTCACCGGGACATCCAAAGCTGAGAATATTATCGCAGATCCAACCACAGGAGAAATTAGTGTCCTTACAAAAAAAATTGCCAAGCATTATAATCCTGCTGAGGCGAATGCTTCTTTGATAAAACAGGAAATTAAACATATCTCGATAGATTATTGGGTGACCCAAACAGTTTTTGATAAACGTATTTACGGTTTGATAAAAAAGTGTCCGTCTGGTTCGGGCTGAAATCAAAGGGGCAAGGGAATGCAGAGTTAAAAAGACTTCATCATCGGAAATATATGCAAAAAGACTTGGAAAAAAAGATAAAGATAGGACGGCAAGAAGAGGGGAGGGAGTGAAAGACAAGAAAAAAGGATGATATTTATAAACAAGAATACAGAAGTTACAAAAATAAGCGCAAAACAGAAAGGAGATAGAAAGGCAAGGAAGGAAGGGATAGAAAGAGAAGAAAGAAAGGAGAAGAGAGATATGCAAGACAAAAATGGAGAATAAATAAGCCAAATTGGGAAGAGAGAACGGTGTGCAAATTAAAGAGACAGAAAGACATATAGAGGGGGTGGGGAAATTGAAGGATCGAAGAACGTGTAAAATAATGAAATCGGAACTAATCACTAAAGAGCACTCGCAAGCAAATATATGTTATCTTCTGATATTGCCAAATATTTCAGGAGAGTCCCCTTGCAGAGAAAGGAAGTAGGCAACTATTAGCTCAGTTTTAAGAAAATTGTTGAAAATTGGAAATGGCCGTAAGATTATTAGTTCTCGTTATAATAAACTATGTTTACTAACACACATTAACGAGCTGATGTCTGCAATTCACTTTCCTTTGATCAGGCTTGGGATTATAATGTGGTGAAGGAATATATGTTGAAGTCTTATGAGATGTTCCCCTATGAAACACGATCATATATTGAAAGATATACTGTTGTTTGAGATAGCGTACTATAGTCGGACTTATATTATGGAGAAATACTTTACCACTTTACCTTCTCTGAGATGTCTACTTTAAGTACAAATGTTATATTACAGACTCTATAATGTAGTTTTTTAATGTTCCTCTCCGGAGTGTTAATTTGTCATCAGCCATAGTTTCGGGACGAGCAACTAAAGGATCTGTGACTTCTTTGCCTATTCAGGGCATTCATTAGTAAGGACATAGCTGGCCATAAGGTAGTTGGTAATCGAACTGTAACTGAGAAGCCGTGTATGAATGAAAGTGGTGATCATATGGAAGCAGAATCCATAGTTTTTATCCAACTTGCGCAGTTATTAGAGCTGATATTGAACAATATGTGGTTCCTTTAGATGACACATTTATGGGTTAGTCTTTCAATGAGGTTACTTTGGTTCCTTTTCAAGCTGAATGCATTAAACATAGTGATGCTCTTTTGGTAGCGCTTTCTTTTATATCTAATCATGGTGAAACAAGACAATAACTAGTTGACTTACAGGAAGATGATCCTGAGATCTTCTCTTTGATTCAGAATGCTGCTATCAATGAAACTGATGCTACAAAGGAGGTAACATATTATTGTATAAACACAGGTCCTTATGGGGATACAGAAACAACCTTAAGTACCCGTTAGTGTTGGATTATTGTTCATAGGTTACACTGACATAAAATTCTTTGTATTGCCAATTACACACCTTGTCTTGTCATTTCGGAGGCAGTTAAACATATTTCAAGATCGTCTATCATTTTTACTGGCTGAAAAGTATATGTAAATGTTTCTAAATTTTGTTGATAGTGTTTTACTTGTCAAGTAAAAGGAAAATCCAAACAGAAGTTCCCCAAAGCTCATATGCATTTCTTTTTCTGCATTTGATGAACCAATTTGTAGAATATGGAAGAACATGTCTGTATTTACCTGAGATAATGTTAGGCAACCAGTACATGTTGACAATCATGTGTGCGGCTACAACATTTCCAGAAGCTGTACCTTTGATGAATATTAATAATATTACCTTAGTGGAAGTATTGATATGGTGTTTTGTAACATACCGTGTTTATATAGAGAAGGAAGAAAGTTTACAAAGTAGTTCATTTGTTGCTCATTCCTGTAAAGCATCTGTTCAAAATACTTTATAGAGTGGGTATATTTGTGCTAATACATTTAGACAGAAAATTAGTGACTTACAATAAGTATTTACACTCCAAGACGGCCAAATAGGAATAATTTTGCGACGGTAGAATGATAAAATGTAAATAGTTTAGGAGTATGAAGACAGAAGTAGCCATGGCATGGAATGTATTCAATTAATTTAGTAATATCTCTGCCACACACTCAATCTTTGAACGAAGATGAGAAATAAGATAATAATAACTTTCCGATGCCTAATCATCGCAATTATAAGCCTTTGGACAGTCTAGAATAGACATGTTCGGATCTGTTGATCAAAGAGGTGAACTAACTGAAACAGCTGGGGTAGTTGTATGGATGTATTATAATGTCCGGTTTCCGGTCTCAAGGTTCTCCTTGAGGGAACTGTGAATTTGACCGTAATACAATGTATAAGGCACGTTCAGATAGTTTCTTTGTTTCAGAATCAGTTTAAAGTCGTCACATTATGTAACACGTATTGACATTACCCAATGTACTTTGAATTACTAATTTTATCAGAAAAAATGTTTAAACATGAGACAGGAATTGTTAGCAAAGTTTCTAAAACAACGTGACAATGCGATTAGAGAATCTATCTTGCAAACATGATGATACTTTACAGAATATGATTTTAATAAAATAAAATTTCATATCTAGTCAATGACCACACCTGAGGAATACACGCTCCTTATTTTCAGTAAGGTAATTTTCTATTTAGGATTTAATATTATGAACACTACCGTACTTATCGGACGGATACTATTGGAATATATTTGTCTATCCTCTCTAATGTCGGTTAATCCAATGACTACTTTTGGAATATCAGACAAAATCTTAAAACACAAAATCTCTACAATTACTCTCCTTCTTCACCATTCTATGTCTCCCATGAAACAGATTCACATAATGTTAACCAAGATGAAATGTGTCTGTATTTTTGACTGGTCTGAACAGTCTCCCAGCGCGCAAAAGGATTTATAGATATCATAAACATATAAACATAATTTTATCAAGACAGAAAACAAACAAAACAAAAAAAAAAACAAAACAAACAAACCCCAACAAAATAAAACCAACGTAAAAAAACCTGCTGTTATTTAATAAGATATTTAATTAACCTTCAAAAGCTTTCTCCTGTCTAAATGGCGACATTAAAAAAGGTTTTTATTAGGAAAATGACACGAAGCAAGTGAAAGAAAAAATGTTTCAAGACCTAACAAAACTTATTAATTCTTCGCCTTTTTTGGACCTTGTCAGCATTTCTTATCCTTCTGTTCTGATGCTGGAACTTTAGAAATGATAAATCAATCAGCCGTGATTATTTGGATTTGTTGTTTTGTGATCAAACATGTACGTCTTACAGGATTCATTGGTTATTATATACAGTGGATTTCGAAGAGAGAGAGAGAGAGAGAGAGAGAGAGAGAGAGAGAGAGAGAGAGAGAGAGAGAGAGAGAGAGAGAGAGAGAGAGAGAGAGAGAGAGTTTTCATAATATTTTGTATTTATCGTGAACAATTTCATAATAATTAATATGGTCCTAGTGTCGATACAATTCAACAACATTTCATCATCTTGCCGGTATTTCTGACAACACTGGTGTCCTCTTGTGTAGATGGGTATAATACAATGATTGAAAAAAATCTCATAGTTGCCTAGCAATTATCAAAAACAAATAGTTAAAAATCAATCAACAGATGAACTATATTGAAAAACATACCTTGAAGACATATAATTTGAGACGCGTGCTGAAAACAGGACATGTTTAAGTTGTGTGCACACTTGGCCCGCAACTTTAATCGATATCATTGTAACGAAGATAAATTATATCAAATAGAGTGATTCCTCTCTCTCTAACCAGGACTCTTTCTTATAATGCACTACTTACAGTTCAAAAAGCACCAGTAGACTTGAAAAAATTTCGTTGACTACCTTAAGTTGAAGCTCTGAGTCTCCTATGAAGAAAATCATTATGTGGAAAGAAGCTATAAACCTAGAAATTAATTAATTAAAACCTTATTTGACTATAACAGTGAAGACATATATAATACCTATCAGGTGTCAACTGTTGGGGATAAACATCGGATTTGTGAAATGAAAGAGGAATTAAGCCCACGAGATCTTTCCATTCATACCCACTATCACAAGACGTTCTTCTCATAAAACCGGTGTTGATTTTGGCCACGTTTATTAACTTATTACAACCAGGAAAATATTAGCTTAATGTTGTGAAAGAGATAAATTATGTCGCTCTTGTCCACATATTTCTTTCTTATGTTGTTTATTCAATTTGTTAGTTTGAAAACTCTCCGTCTAGATGGGACTATTTCTTCCTGAGAATGATTGACGTAAGGGTATGTTGATTTTTATTTCGATGCCAGAAACGGTGACTTCCAGAGGAATAATGTCTCATACAACATCAAAAAAATAAATAAATAAAAGATAACAAGAAAACAACAACGAATTGTTTAGCTAACGAATTGAGCATTTCAATGGCAAAGTGTAATTCTATATCTTCTGCGCCTATAGTAGAATCAAATTTCAGTAGACCAACACATTGTGTTGAGTCTTGTTTTTTTTTATAATTCCTCTCTGCTATTAGCGGTGAGAATAACCTTTAAACGATTGAGTCATTGAAGGACTATCCGACAGATAGAATGTATGACTCTCTGCAACTGACAACGAATGAATTCAATTATGTAAAATTGACACGTCCAGAATGCAGGTAAAATCTGCTTTGAAGACTTTCAATGTTTACTAGAAAATTATTTCTAAATCAATCAACTATCATCCCTTATGCTATCAAACTCGGATGAGAACTGTTAACAATGTGTATTATGTATATTTTATTTAGTCTTAAGCAGTAGCTGCTTATGAAATTCAACATTTATTCCGGTTACTTGGCAAGCAAATGTAACACTACGTGACATGATTTACCATTTATACGTTACTAGGCGTCGGTGTAAAATATGTTAATATGCATGTAGGTCTATATTCTCCCTTGATACGCCCCAGACGTAGATGCAATATGTCGTTCGCAACGTTGTACGTATATTGCTAAAGGTGCACTGCAGTTTCCTTGCATTGCCTTTTTCATATGTTATCCGATGTGAAGATTATTTTACTTGTACAATTTACTAATAAGGTTTGCAAATACTGAAAACTGATAAAATCACTATCAATCGCTTAGAAGTTAGGTCTTATGCATGTTTCTAGGTCCATAACATTGGCGTTTACGAAGCATAACTAGAAGTACTTAAACAATACGTGGTACACATCAATCAAGTTTAATTGTCTGCCTTTCGATAGTGAGATTTCATGCACTCAATAACTTTCAGATTACAATAGATAAAAAAAGAGTAGGATAAATAGTATATTGATCTGTAATATTCAACGTAATCGTAAAGTAGTCATAGGCTACGGCATTGTATGGAAAAATAGGAACGACTTTGTCAGATGGATATTGCACAACCTGTGGGGAGCAGGGACTCGTGTGTCTGGACTCAGCTGCATGCATGCTTAGGTTCTGTCATTGAATGTTTGGAATTACAATGTGGAAAAAATATGCACTCTTTCAATTGTAATTATCAAAAATGCGCTATGGAATAGCACGTTCTTTTCATTTTGACTGCAATAAGTTTATTCTTAGTGCACTTAAAATGGAGTCGAATATCAAACCGGGAATGCATATCACAGATATATAGCGTTACAAGAGGGTGTTTATATTCGTCTTTAGCAATTACAATAATACTGCAACCTGTTTACCGAGGTCAATACAATCATTTTACCTGCACAGAAAAAAATGTTTAAATTAAGTTCTCTGACGGTGGACTTAACCATAACCAAATTAGTTACAAGATAAATTCTGACTATTATCACAATAATGCAACGTGTTTGATCAGGAACGTTGTCCAATTTACGTATATTTTCTAGAACAAAACAAAATGCATACAAGGCAAATTATCTTACTGCGGATTCTGCCCAACCAAACCAGGTATTGATTGTGTGTTGATAAAGACACACATATATAACATTTACGGGAGGGATCTTCAGCTATAGGTTTAAATAGGATTTATAGCCATGCTGGTAAATTTTTACTAATGCAACGGATTGAAAATTGAGAAAAATTGATTGTGTATTTACAAATAGTTACATGTAAGTCACATATAACCGTTATGATTTCCAGATGGGTACAAACACCGCGAGCGATTAGTAGTGCAAATTGTGGTTTACCATTAGTTTCTGGGACCATAGACATCACTTGGAATACTGTCAATGGTTTTAATTGCTCAAACTGTACCGTATTATATGAAAAAATGTTATTTAAAGTCAATAATCTGGATCTGACGTCAGAGAGCTGAGTTACCAGCACAACGTTACACCAATGCAAGATATATTCAAAGACAGGCAAATAGTTCAAATTTACAACAAAGAAATAAATATAAAACTTTACAAAACTAACTGCAACAGCGACTTAAACACAAAAAACAGCAGATTACAACATCCAAATATGCATTAAGCGATATAAACAATCTGACAAATCACATGAAGCATGCATTTAAAATGGATAGTGTTCATAATAAAGTGCATGCACATTTTTCATGTTAAAAAATATCAGGATAAACATAAGAGACTGAGTGAAATTGATAACCTTCATGCAAAATTACAACTGATCGTTAAGTAGCATAGCACCAATTATATTTACATCGCGACATTTACCCATTTCACCTTGCTGAATGACGTAAAATCAGGTACTTATCTCTGCTCACTTGGCAGTCTGTTCTAGACACTGGTGGCGTTAAACGTCAAAACAAAATATAAATTACTTCGTGGTGTTTACCATTAGTATTAGTGTTATTGTTGTTGTTGTTGGAGTGTGTGTGTGCGTTTGTGTGTACCAGGATGACCAGTCCTAACCCACACGGTGATTTAGATATTTAATGTAGCTTTAACAGTTTTAGTCATATGGCTACTATATATGCAGTGTGGCAGTTTGTTGTGATGTGTAACACTAGGCTTCATGCCTCAGACATAGCACTATGCATCAACTGTTATATTGACACCAGGCCGACCAGTCCGAACACTAACCTCTTATTGCGGAATCACAAAACGAGACACCTGCTGTAGCAGATTTTAGTAAATGATATTAGAAACGCGCGTAGAACTGTAGATCAAGAATTCGTATATAACATACATAATATCGTGACTGTATCGACCATGTGGCCATAGAACACAATTAATTTTACTATTTTCTCTCTACATTTGTTTCTCAGTACTGAACTTTCCACTGTGTGACAATCAATACAAATCATATGTTAATCTAAAACACCTTCAAAGATGACTTTACGGTTTAGTTCTTGTCAAGGGTTGACCTGCATTTTTTTGAGAGGCTGAATTGTAAACAAAACACCAGGCAACGGAACACAGATTCACTTCCGGATCATCACCATGACCTTATTACTCAATGTGCACTGTCGCCGAAATACACACAGACAACCACACCATATGCCCACATTTTAAAGAATAAACAATTGCCAAAATCTAATTCTAGTATCTATCACCACCAATTTCAGGCAGGAAAAGGAGTTCTAAAAATAGACTGGGACTACATTCTTTATTAATTGTGTACTGATTCCATGTAGTAGCTCTTCTTTCCCATCAGAACCGCTGGCTAGTCGCGTACATATAACAACGCAAGTAGCTTTCGAGAGTATTTTGATAACGTATGGACAATAAACGCAATGAACCTACGTCACTCCCAGTTGCTTAAATCGTCATTTAATTTTAACTTCAAATGTTATCATGTACCCAACGGATCATAAGGATGTGCTATACGTTCCCGTTTTCATGGCATAAGAAAGAAGGCGTACATTTAGTCGACCCTGTGGGCCATAATTTGGATGTCCTGCTTTGTTGCCAAGCAAAATGGTGCATGAAACCAAAATTAGTTATAAACTCGACGAATGTGACTTTTTGAGGTACTGTATAAAAATATGGTCCTCAAAAATTTGATCTTTGTTATCCTATATGCTAGCACTCATACGAGTTATAACACGAATATAGAAGGACTTAGCAGGGCCTTTCTTAAGCAAAACTCGAAGGCTACATATTACCCTATTTTACTGCAAGGAAGAAGATGCTACGAAAACTAAAGTCACTGGGCTTGTACGTCGGTACGGAGCATATACATTTTCCTGAAATACATTTTCTCTTCACCACAGCGCTCGTTGCGGCAGCTTTATGTGTTGCTGCCGATCTACCACATAACAAAATTATGAGTTGAAAATTACTGTCTGTCTGTGTGTGTGTGTTTATTAGCGGGTATGCTATTGATAATTATATTATATTGCCGCCGTTGGTTACAAGGCTTACTGATACCTGAAACAGTGTAGCTGGTCTCAAATGTTGTGTGTGCTGACACATTGCAGCTGCTTGTTTGTATACAGGACGGAATGGTAATGAATCTTACTGGAGACTAAGCTTCCAGCAATATACCACAAAGAGCTGCTAAGAAATATTTCAAAGACAGGCCATGTGAGAGATATACCCACCAGCAGCGAGCGGACTGTCTAATGTTTAATGCTCCATCCCTAACAAGGTACATCCGGTTGGTCTCTATTACTGCTCCAAGACAAAATTTGACTACACACGTACAAATATGATCTGGACTATATTAATATATCCCATCATTGTAACGTTGCCGAGCCACCGGCCTCAAAGGAAGCTTTCATAAATGGCCGACTCGTTAGCATCTACATGAGAGGTCTCCTAAAGTGCGTGAATCTGCTACAGTTGATAGAGGTCCATAGTGGTCATTAACTTAAACACCACATTGCAACTCTCAGCTAAATATATATAAAATAGATGATGTGGAAGGAGGTCGGCGTACACCGTTTGCAAGACATTATGAGAGTTTCAACCGTACTAGAGAAGATATTAGAGTCTGCAAGGCGTATCATTAAGTGGGCTAGGATGCTGCCTGCTCTTATGTTGTTACAATACACATACTAACGCAGCTCAAGCGCAGTATATCTATGGTTGCCATGCCTTGTATGTCTGTTCGGTCACATGCACGGCACGTTGTCCTGAGACGAGATAAGCAGCACACGCCCACTCAGACAAATAGATGCTGATCGATGCAGGGTAGCAGCTCCATCTCCACCAGGTTTGTTTTAGGGCGGAGTCACAACTCATCCTAAGTGATGCTCTGTATAATATAGGCAGAATGTTTCGAGTGAGCTGGTTCGAAAAGCCCCAAATTCGTCCTCTAGCAGAAAGACATTAATCCGGAGGTACAGGTTGTTGTGGCCGCCATGACCCTGCAGCCAAAGAGCTACATATCCTCAATTAATGTGCTCGTACGAATGTACACCTTTTTGGTGAGGTCAGAATCGATGTGACGTGATGTAAAATGCCTAATTGGCCGTGCTAGTAGGAAGTTTCTCCAGCATGATACTAATAACGCGCAGAGTGTACACATTTATCCTTGAATATTAAGAATACTTCAATATTGATAAAAATGGCACAATCTTCTCTATTGAGGTTTTCGCAATGGCTTCAATGATTAGGTGAAAATAGTTTACGAATTACGGCCGGCACGATTGTTTGTTTGTTTGTGGGAGTGGTGAGTGACTTTTAAATAGACTGGCAAGGCCATCCCAAATTTCCATAGAAAACATAACAGTTAGTTATTTTTCAGGAAACCCTTCTGTCGTGAAGTGTAGAAGTGTAGAAGGCGATGGCGGCAGGATACGCTAAGCTTCTTTAACGTAACGTTTCCTGTACACAATCCTGATCAATGTCTTAATGCTAACGTAGTGCCAGCTAATCGTTGATTGTTTATTATCAGCAGGTGAAGTGAATGTCGCCCAAATACGCCGCTGAATCGCATATGGTATATTCATCATTTCCAACATCAACTGCTGACGTGCAACACAGGTTTTATGGTACATGAACGTTTCAATGTTGTAAACTATTACAGGAAGGTCGATGCCGGCGACGTTACAATCGCTCCTGTGGCAGCTACACTTAAGAGGCCTATACGGATGCCATTTATAGATCACGAGGTGTGAAGCAAACTGAATGGCTCACTTGAAATAGCGATCAACATCATTCCAACCATTATGCATTGAGTTTGAATGAATCTTTTTGGAGTTAATATATGGCCTTATCTACCATATGGTCTATGCTGAGACGGTACAAGGTCTACATCTATGTAGCAAATGAATGCCTTCCATAGTGCAAATGTGTCATTGACAGCCTCCAAGATAACCAAAGGCCTGTGCAATCTCGCAGCCTAGTTACTGAAAAGGATTTTTAATTTTTTGTTTTCGTTTTGTGTGATGCCTGTTATTTTCTAAACTAGCTGAAAAGTAGAAGGCTGAACTTTAGCCACTCATGCTACAGAGGTTCTGACCAACCACCTCATGTTCTATTGGCCTAATGGCATGTATGGATGCTATCACATCTGCTACAAGCCTGTAGTTTTGGGGAACTATTACTCTATAGTCTCTTGCTAGCGCACATAGCCATTGCAGTACAGGACGAACATTGAAAGTCTTAGAGCAGGCTCCAAATCCTTTTCACCATGTGACTCTGTGGCGCTAGCACAGTCCTTTCTGTTTCTTGCCTTGGCGCTGGCGCTAACCTTTCGGGTTACTGCTTGAGACCTAATGCCTAAAAGGATCTTTGCCGTTGCGAAGACACCGGCCTTGTGTTGCTCTTCAATAAAACTTTCAGTGAGTTCCAATATTCATGATTGTAACATACTATAACTCAAGGAGCAAATTAAGTCTTTGCAGCAAAATCATATTAGTATATGCCTATTCTTACCACAAAGAATTCGTTCTGAAATCTGTTTCTGCGACATTTTGATATAATCAAAGGATAACCGAATGTCCAACATTTTGCCTGGATCTCTTGACCCACTTATCGCTAGCTAAATATCAATATAACTTATCAACGTCTATCTAAGAAGATGTTTATACAAATAAAGAATAAAGACATTCACTGGAATTTATAGTGAATTCAAAACTGTAATGATATTACTGTGATTCAACAAAAGACTTAGAATGTCAACACTCTACACGCTACTACAGACATATCAACACTCTCAGCTATGGATTTAATTTATTCAGGGCTTTAAATTATAGGATTTGTGTCTGTAATTCTAAGATTATTTGGAATTTAATGTATAATACCATAAGTTTCTTTTAATTCCTTTTTCTTTTCTATTCTAGGGAAATACATTATTTGTTGAATCTTATACAGTTTATTGCTTTTCAATCTTTTCTATTACTTATCTTAAGAAAATGGGCTAGTAATACATTATTTTCTTCTTCTTCCTCTGAACCACCATCCTGTTGGTTTTAATTAACATCTGTAAAAATGAATCTTCAAATATATCTTCTATTAAAGAAAATGTAAGAACTGGACACTTGTCAATTGCTTTCATAATCACAAATGCTTTAACAGGGTAACCGGACGTGCTATGTGGCTTATATTTTGCATTGATCTGACCTATCGGGTACGTGAAAATCGTGACCCATAATGTATATTTTATGCATATAGTTCCATCATCACATTTCTTGAAGATAAGACAACTACATATCAGATAACACAACACATTAGACAGGAAATGTTTGACTATCCATGACACTGACTAGCTATGATACTTATAAGGTTAAATATCAGCAAAAGGACATATAAATGAACAAAACAACCCACCGTAGAATAATCCTACAGATTGTGGACACCACAATGACAACATCATCCGTCCAGCTATTATTAATAATAATGAGAAATACTGGATTGCAATGGGAACAACAAATAAATGAACAATATGCAAAATAAGGTGATCGAAATAAAAATAATGATATTTAAACCAATTACCTGGAATTTTAACAAGCTGAATATCATCCGTACCTTAACTTTGTGCCTTTCATTATTTGAAGGACCATTCATTAAGTGCAATGCTGATATCTACCAAGGAGTCAGGGTAATCAGCCGTTGGTTGTATCAACAACCCATTCACATTTTTCTTATGCAACAAAGGTTAAAAGCGTTATACGAAGCAGCTACTAGGGTACCAGTAAGTCATATCATGTTGGTCATCACCCATAATATGTACTGGTGCACAGTCCATGTATTGCCTGAACAATCACTAATCTATAGTATAACCTATTAGCAGCAGTCAACAACAAGGACATTATTTCAAGAATATCTGTCATACCAGACAACCGATATTGAAAAAAAACTGATCAGATTTGATTCAAATTGTGTTAATCATACAAAATTAACTATGATTCCTATCTCATTACAGATGTATATTCAGATGAAATAAAGTACTTATGGTTTTCAAAATCTGTTGACCATCATTTCAGTACATTGATGAGTTATGGAAGCCTATAAATTATAAATTCCCATTGTTTGAACTCAGTGTATATATTCTATGAACAACATGACAAATAACTTGTGGTGGCAAAACACTTTAGAAAAAACTAAACTACTTGATTCTCTCTGAATATGGGGCCCAGAGTGGTCTTAAGTGCTCACAGTTACAGATCACTGCAATCTCACTTATGTCTGCGAGGGTTCGAGTCTCGGATCCACCAATGTGGGTATGCGAGAAATCTTACCAGCAGCTTCTCGAGGATCGGTGGTTCTTTCTGGAGTTTTTCCGGGTTCGTCATCCACCATTGATACTGGCCGCCACGTATGGTCTATCTTGTGCTGAAAATGGCATTAAACCCTACAACAGCAACAGCAACAACTGTCTGAATATACTTCATGGGGAAAAAGGCGTTATGTTAAGTACAGTATGATAAAAGCAATTAGACGGTGGAACATGTCTACTGGTGTGTATGCCCTCAAAATGTGGTCACGTCCTGAAAAAATTGGTGTGCATTCAAACGCAGGTCCTAGCAAGTATAGCAACACACACACACACGCACACACACAAAGACACACACACGCACGCACACATACACACACAAACACACACACACATACACACATGGATTTTTGGTCACGATAAATTACATAAGGTATGGAGTCAGTTTTCGCTAACTATCTCAAATGTTTCCATCATAGTGATATTTCGCATTATCTCGTCAATATATCTAGCAATATTGCGAGATTTTCGAGGGGTAGATATAATCCAAGGATAAAACAAGTCCATTTTCAAGTCTCAAACCAGGATATTTATTTACTCTTGAAATACAAGTATAAAATATATTCGTCTTTTGAAAAGGTTTCCTGAGAAATAAAACTAATTTATTTTCAAGAAATGTATTTTAATATGACTGTATTTAAAACTTGCATGCTATTTGAAAGTTAAGTGAAAGGTCTTTGCACTAAGCAGTCAAGATGATAAAACAAACTGAAGAACCTGAATTTAAGTAACAACAGTTTAAACATGTACTGAAACAGGGCCCGGATTTAGCCAGTCAATAAAATTTAATTATCTCCATCACAGTGCTTCCTTTGAATGCTTAAGTTCAACATAACATTAAGGTTGCAATATATCTCAGATTCTAATTTATACGAGATATGTTTTCTATAAAACCCCCTTTAAATAATTTGTGTGCATCAGGAGCCAAAATTGTTTTTGTTTGGTTCTTCTGAACCCACTTTAAGATGTTACGCTTCAAAGTTTCTATCATTACGACATGTATAGATCAATTGTCTGCATCTGTAATTCTAGCGACTCGCAGCAAAGGTAAATTGCTATACCGTTACTGGTTTTTATCTACATACATTCCCAACCATTGATGACAAATGCCACATTTGTTTTACAATACCGGTGTTAATTTAATTTGCGACAATCGATACCTAACGCGTATGGTTTGTTTATTAAATGCTTTCAAGCAGGACAAATTTAATATCATGGTATAACACAATGCATTTATTTAAATATGCGCAAAATTGCTTCTTTCACTCAAGTGATTCAACTTGCTAATTTGAAAAATGTCAATCTGGAGGTGATTGTTCAGTCTGCATTTGGACAGCGTCAGGATCTGTTGAAATGATTTGACGCTAGGAAATCTGATTGAAGAAAACATAGTATCTAAGGAAATCTGATTGAAGAAAACATAGTATCCTTTCCGCACAATGTTTTCAATTTCAGCACGGGAAAAGAAGGAAAGATGAGAAAGACCTTTTAGCAAGCGAATAAAGAATAAAAAGCCTGGTTAAAACTGTTGTTTCAACAGCAATATTTTCTACGCCATATATCATTTAAAAGAAAACGTTTCTGATAATAGTATACGTTGGAGAGAACAACAAAAGAACATCTACAGAATCAGTGTAGGGCTACTCGACCCTTAAAATTATGAGATCCTCGTTGCTAACAGAGGAAAATTTATTGATTGAAATCAACTTTTGCGTGCAGAAGGTAATTCAAAATCTTCTTGAAGTAATCTCTTTCATTTAAGGTTTCCAAAGTCTGACTACTTATTAGCATTCCCTGTTTGAATCGACTGTCTGCATTTCTGTAACACTTTTTGCAAACTATGAACTCATGCATGTATGCTGTTCACAATTTAAATTTGAAATATGGTAAACTTTAAAGGCGATGTCTTTATTTGTTAAGCAGAACATGCTTTCTGAGAGGAACACGTATAGTGACTATGGTGTAATGATGTAAATAAATAATCACATGGAAGACATTTTTGCATAAACTACTAATGAAAGTTATAAAACCAACGGTGGAGAACTTGCTGGTGTATGCATTGCTGTCCGTTGTTTGGTTCTCCGCTGCTTGGCTATAAGTCGTATGTTTGAAGGTGCACTCGCTTTTCCTTTGATTCGTCTATGTCACAGCATCTGTCTGTCCGACTATCGACTTCCTGTATGCGAGGAATAGTTTTCTTGTGTAAATTATTCTTAACGTTTGAATAAGTATAATACTGGCAAGAAAAAAGATGCAATGGCGTTCTTTTCCTGCGATAAGACTGTATATGTGTATATTTCGTTTCCGGCGTATAACTAACGAAGCGTTTAAGATACTTCAGCCAAGCTTGGTACAAATGTCAAGTAACTAGAGAAGGAGTTCCTGTTTGATAATTAGACTTTCTCGAAATGAAAACATTGAACACAAAGATTAGCATATGTAGTATATAAAATGTAACTTCTCAATCATATATTTTAAGCTCATGTGTTCCATTAATTGAAATTAGTTGCAAATATGATAATTCGTTGGAAGTATTTAACATAAACTGGGATGGCATGCGTAAGGGAATTGGTGAAGAATTAGCATATGCAATCTACCATCGCGCTTCACTTAGTTGCTTGCAGTAATGATCGCGTGCAAACTGATTTATATGTGAAGATATTGTTATAAGTACAAGACTTTATTTTGTTCTTTTTTAAAAAACAAAAAAAAAAACAAAATACAGTAGATTTTCCACCATCAGATGATCCAGGAATTAATACTTATTCCGACCCTAAAAAGTCATTTTGATACCAGGTGGAGTTGGATTGTTACGGATGATACATCATTGAGTTAATACTACCAATCAGCCTAAAACACATACCAAACATAAAAGAGGTGTGCAGAAAGGTCACACTCTAAGGAGAGAAGGAAAAGCCACTGTTAAAGCAACTGCTTTTAAGAAAGATGTGTACGTCTGTTAGAGCGCGCAGTGTTCAAAGAAGACCTTGTTTGGATTAGATTTCTCCTGCTACTTATATTTCTTCTCAAACGCTGACAACTGCATAACTTAATTTACGACCATATATTTCAAAACTGGATGAAAACCTATTTTAAAATAAATTAATTCTCAACGTATTCTTCGGACATGAATAACACATGTGCTGTGTCAGCAATGGTTGAAATAGAGAGGAAGGACAACAACTGCAAACAACAGGAATACAATTTTATTCGGCATTTTCTACAACCCCGCCGATGTTACAGGCTAAAAGCAAACTCGATGATTGACATATGTAATATGTGTGATAAATGTTACAAGAACAATCACAGACCCATTGACGCAAGTTTCCAAAAGTCAAGCGAAAGTAGCAGAAATCGATAGTCAACGTCATGCGGTCTACCTGCCTTAGCAGATGTCTCCCGTTTCGCAGCGCTCAGTCGATGTTACAAACATTTGATTGGTTTCTAAATCAGCTTGGGGAATTCTGTAGACTTATTAAACAAATTCACAGTTTTGTGGATGGGTGCAACTTTGTCGTGAAATAAATTTCTCTGTAAGCTCTTATTGGGCAAAGTGACAAACACACCAAAGTTTGTCATTAATCATCGTGAATCAAAAGCTAGTGTTTTGAAATATTTTCAGTGCAAATTAAAAGAAAGAACGCGAAAGTACATTTCAATTTACCCCGAATTACATTGACGTGTTATGACGCCTAATCAAAGAGTACAATACCTCGTATTATCTTAGCATTCGGTGTGTTCCCTCAGAAGTTACAGTCCAAAAACGAAGTGATATCACTGATTGTTTCGAACGTGAAATAAAAATGAATAAAGTGTTAAATACTAAAGATTTAGCGTGCATTAATGAAAAGAAAACAATGCAAGTCTGAAAAGGTTATTTAGCTTTTTTGACAAAAACCTTGTTTCATGTCACACGTGAGTATGTGGACGTAACCATTCTGTCCATAATTGAAGAATATGGCGTGTTAAGAAGACCTAGATCTTACTTTGGTTACAACAATTGACCAAGCCTTAGTACGATGTGTACAACATCGACTGCATCTGCAATCAAAGATCACTAAGGTAAGAAATCATTCTCTAAAAATGTCAACGTTGTTAGGAAACTATGTCGATCCGGTTTTGATTATTGCATTACAGTTTTAAAAGAGATTAGAAGCTACATTCATGTAACTATCAGAGCTACGCAAATGATTCTCATAGCTGATCTTTTCTAAATTTATAAAACTATCACTTTAGATGAGGTGTTAGAACGTGTGCCTAAAAGATCCAGATTTGCTGCAAATATTTGTGGTGTAAGGTAGTTGAAATAGAATTTCACTTTGCACAAGGAGTAATCAGTAGTGGTCTATATTGCGCAGCAGCTGTATTAGTCATCTTATTCCCAGTCCCTTGCTAGTAGTCACCACTCCTCTTCCGTCACAGCATATGGAATCTTCTATGTAGTATCATTCTTTGATCTAGAGTGACTCACCGGAGACCGGAACTATTGAACTATGAATGTTCAGATATATTTTAGCCACATCCATAGATGTACTTCTTAACTGTGCAATATATTGTTTCACAGCAAAAGTATCTGAATCTATACGAATAGAATTTACTTATTCCACCCAAGTCAAGAAAGTAATTTGTGATCAAACCATTTTCCATGTTGAAATATTCGAGAGACTCCAAGACTATTTGGATTGCAATAATCCTTTCATTTAGGAATTTAACATTTATGAATAGTTATATCATTGGTTGGTTTGAACGATAGTCGGAAGAAGGAAATGATAATTTCGACTTGGAGATGTGATTGCAAGACAAGTAAATTTGCTGAATGAGAAAATTCTTGAAATAGTAGCATCAAGACATTAGTGATCATTTCCTACAAACAATGTTGTCTTTGAAAATTCTTGCGATGATTAAATTTTGAAATATATTACCTAAACTTCCTGATCATCGATTTACGTGACAATTCTCGTAGAGAAAAGACTATCAGTGATATCTTTATTATCATTACCTGTGAAAATGTATGCCTGGGAAATTGTTGCCTTATTAGGAATAGTTTGCGAGAAAATCTTGAAATAAATTAGTGTACGCTGAAAATGAACTACTTTGAAAACCTAATTACGGCCGAGCCTATGCTATGAAAACAGACGAGAGCCATTGCATTGTAGACCATTTGGAAGGCGTCTCATTTCCTAATGATGAAAATGTGTGATATTTGACGATAAAATCGACCTTCTGAGACGAAAGTCTTTATCTATATAACTCAGAGAGTGAGATCACATGGATCAGATTACATTGTTTTAAGACTACATGATGTATATTTCTGTAATCAATGCAGTATCTTGATATCCAGTGGGAAATTTAGTGACTTAGTTTGATTGTAAATAATATAGTGAAGATGTATGTATAAATATATATGCATATTAATTGAAGCTATACATTAATATATTTCGTTCTAATATACACCATTAGTACTGAATGACTGCAAAGTCTGGCCATTGTAATTGTCTACAATTTGGGTATTGGAGAAAGTTTACTCACCAAGAGATATAAAGGCAAACTAATATTTGGTCCAATCATATGCAATATAGGTAATACAGTTGATATATTAATATGCTATACACTCATCTTCATCTGCAGTCGGGAGGTAATGCTGCTTTCTTACTTTTTGTATAAAGAACAACCATTCCCTTGTTCCACAAGCAGGGTCCTATTTGCGTAATCATATTAGGACCAGTTCAGTAAGCAAGGGACGTTCTGATTGTTTGTGTCATGCGCTGTTTCGAGAAAATTGTATATATTTAAAGCGATGGTCTTATTGTCGCTTACAGAACTTTTCCAATTAATATTTGCAATTGTATTAACATGATCTGTGTTACGTGCTGCCATGTTTGCACAATTTAATGGAGCATAAGGTAAGTGAACTTTTACGGAAGATAAATATAAAACTAAAATTTACGGAAATAATTATTTCAATATATGCAACCTTCAAATAGGTTACTGAAAGGCAAATACTTTTAATAATAACTGCGATCATGTAATGTATTACTCATTATGATTTTAGTAAATGCTTACATGTCTTCATTTTAAATTAAGAACTATATTACCATAGCTTAATCGTCTGATAAAGAAATATGTTGACCAGTCTAATGAATACCTGAAATGGTAAAATGTTCCTTTAATTACAAATGACGTTAACAAAACTTTATCTGGATAAAAGATAAAAGATTTCATGATGCGATAGTCTACTTGGGTTTTGTCATTCGAGATATATAAAGAATACTTGAATATTTTCTATGTGAATCTTTTTTATCTATATAAATAAGCAACATATTTATAAACATATTTATCAATATAAGTAAAGTCCAGATTCAGGAATATTAATAATACAGCTTGCAACAAAAATAGCAATAAAACATCAAAGGTTTGATTTGCTAAACACGACGATGTTTGAAGGAGGAAAAAGGTGAGGACAACTTTGGAACATTCTGCAACAAAGAAAAGTAAAGGATAAAATTGAATAAAGTTAATCCCTTGGATGCTTACATGTCTTCATTTTAAATTAAGAACCATATTACCATAGCATAATCGTCCGATAAAGAAATATGTTGATCAGTCCAATGAATAGCTGAAATGGTAAAATGTTCCTTTAATTACAAATGACGTTAACAAAACTTTATCTAACAAAATAAAGTATGGACTGTTTAATATTTATGCATTCTTTAACCACGGTCTATAACTGTTCATTGTATGAATAACAGGGTAAGAAATATTGTAACCGCCGAAAGCGAGATATGAATATTAAAGTGGTAGATTGCTCGCTGGCATACTGAGTTAACACATATTCTGATACATGCAGGTACATACGATTCAATACTGTGGGATTTTGCAATGTGTGGGTTGAGGTGCTCCCAATATTTGGATTAAAGTGTTATAAAAGTCCCAGTTAAGCTTGATCATGGATGGGACTTAAATTAGTGTAAAAGTTGGCTGTAAAGATCCGAGCCACCAGTCAGCAAAGCCGACGGTTATATGGTCAAGCATACAAAAAGGGTGAAATTCTATTAATAACAATGCAATATACAAATGATTCAAAATTCCAATTACACTGCCTCTGCTCAGCTTTTTGATAGTCTATTGCATCACTTGATTAGCATAGTGAGATCAATTAACACCTTTCTTTGGTCTCTACTCCTCTGTAGTTTCTCTCTCTTTCCTCCTACTTGAATCTTCAGACTGCTCCTCCACCGCCACTTTCTCCTCAATATTGCTTTTCATTTTTCACGTTTACTCCACCTTTTTTTCACCGACTAGACTAGACTTCAGTCGACTTAGACTGTTCGGCTAGTCTCGATTCCGTATCCACCTCTTTGCTACTCTGGACTCAACTGAACCGAAGGTTCTCTTTCGTAAATGCTTCCTGTGTAAAGAGAGGGAAGGTAGAGTATAATGTCGGTTACTCATTCATTTACATCCAGATACTCATACGTTCTTTTCGATACAAGATCGTTATCAATAACCTCTTATACAAACGTCATAAAATTCTTTCACATCAATACATATTTATAATCCAATTTTACTAAACAATTTCATACTAATCAGACACATCTCTTTACCTTGCACTCATATAAAGTACATAATTATTTAAATATCCATGCTTCTATTTACAATAAGTCCATATTTACCAATCTTAGATACGTCAGCCATTTTCCAATTTCATAACTTCAGCATGTGTACATTCTAGCATAACGCATTAATAAATATATTGGATTACTTAGACGTTACTTAACAGAGAATTATAAAATTAATTTGACAAGCTAACAATCTACATAATTCCCTATCGCATCTAAAAATTCTCTACATATGCTCAAGCGCATTTCTTAAATATGCATGTAATAAAACAGTACAAAGTTAATTCTACATACTAAACGAGCTAGTAATTAAGCATACATACTACAAATAATTATAATTATGATGCCGTAATGTTCGGCAAACATCAAGCAAAAATCTTACTGAACTTTTCGAAGCTTAATCTTTCCTTAGAATCTACCTTTAAGTCTAAGCGCCAAATTTAAAGGAGCTCTCTCTGAGTAATCCCATTGCTCAGCAATCTGTCTAGGTGAAACTAACATAGCTTACTATTTATGAAAGTTATTATTCAGATCTAAATTGTAATCGCACCCTCTATCACAGTTCCGTTTGGATGTCGCTGTAAAACGACCAAATCAAACTTACTGGACAATGTCCCACTCGCTGTCTGTCAATGCATGGACGGATGAGAACACACCCTGCTCATCCCGTGGCTTCTCTCTGATCTTATAACTAGTCTTTAACACTTAGGTGTGATAACTACAAGCCTTTATCAAATGAAGCGAACGGTCGCTGACGCCAGGTGAAGTTTTCCGTCTCTGGCGGGTCACGATATCATTGCGTAAGAGATTAATAATAGCCTGTGGCAAGCTTTAGATATCAAAAACTTGGCCCCAGTAATATTATAGCTTATACATGATTTTATAGCTGGGACGTAACGCGACAAATATTATTGAGAGTGTTTGCTATATCATTTAAAGCAAGAGAGAAAATTAACGAGGTGGTCAATAAAATATTGGACCAAACTCTGTCCTGATCCCTGCCAGGCACTACCAGTCAGTCTCATTATTTACTGTTTTCATACAAAAGCGTTCATTTTATGTTTTCTATTCAAATACAGATAGACGAGAGGCATGTACGCGATTATGTTGAGATAATACAGAGTTGCCAGGGCACACACATAAAGCCTTGTGAGATAAAATAGAAGCATATTAGAAATGTTGATGTTAACATTGTAATTGATGTATTTCTTTATTGTTTGTTTATATATATATATATATATATATATATATATATATATATATATATATATATATATATATATATATATATATATATATATTCCTTTATGATCCTATTTCAATTTGTAAAATAAGAAAAAAAAATTAAACAAGATACTTTACTTGTGGTCAAAATGTTTGCATGGGGTAAAAGGCGCCCATGCCATCAAAATGCACATGCGCTGGAAAATGGACTGGTCTTTATACAGTAAGCTTATTCAGGTTACACAGACCTTGGGAATGGTGGTCATTGTTGGATGCAGCCGCACGCATAATTTTTATGCCATAATTACTTTTATGGCGTTCCCCTGTACATGTAAGTGATCCATTCATTTGTTTGCAGTATTTTGTATTGGAACTACCTAAAGAAAATATGGCACGTACGTTTTACACAACGTAGAATAGAGATTCATTACGTATGCAATAGTTGTCAATTTCGCCTATTGTTAAATTGTCAATGCTGTACGATAGGGGCAAAACTCCCCGCGAATGAGTCGTTCAATGTTTTACATTATTTAACTAATCGCTCATTTGCCAAAACGTATTTTATGCTTATTTTGCAGATGGTGCGATCGTACAGAATGAAAACTGATCAATTAAATTATGGGACATCAGCTTTTTATGCGGCACTTGAAGCAATTCGTTGTGGAACAACCCTATAAGCTGTTGCCAGGAATTATAAAATTCAAGTAAAATCTATGCAAGTAAGCTTTCGCAGGCTAGAGTGTAAAAGCTGTGAACTAATAATACTGTTTGCAAACCGGAGTATGACTTACTAGTGGCTGAGCATATCCAGAGTGTGGAAAAGGCACTATCTGGACTTACAAATATTGACATACGGTCTTTGGCGTAAAATGTACCAGTCCTTCAAAATATTAAAAACATATATGTCACGGTAATGCAGGAGATATTTACTGGCTGAAAAACGTTATAAAAAGGAATCCAAATATAGTCATTAAATGTACAGAAGCAACTTGTGTAAGAACATCTGTGTGCTTGAACTGGCCACAGGTGGTAAATATCTACCAAGATATTAAAAGTGGATGATACCGACATTTGCACTTTGCACATGCCAGTCAAGTTCATTGCTTCGAAAGGTGTTAGAACAGTTGATAAAATTACAAGACGTGAATGTGGTCAACAACTATTGCTGTAAATTGTTTGCCATGAATGCTGCTAGTAAAATTTTACCACCAATTTTTATCTATCCACGTAAACAAATGATTCCATCACTAAAGAATGGCTCACCAGCCGCATTACTGGTCTTTTGCACCCCAAGTGGGTGGACGGACAGCCAAGTTGTTTTTGCAACGTCTCAAACATTTTGCAATGTTTTCGAAATATGCAAAGGACTCTCCACTCATTCTTCTTCGTGATGGGCACCATAGCCATGAAACTTTGGAAGTTGTTCTTGATGCAGTTGAAAAAAGAATTGTGTTGATAACCTTTCCTCCCTAAAGACTCCAGACTTTTGATGTCACATTTTTTCAAGGCCCTAAAGAGTTCTTACAATTTTGAGTCTGGAAATTGGATGACATGCGATTCAGGAGAACTAATATGTTCATTTGAGTTCGCTGGAACATTTTCGACAGCATTTAACTGACCTGTGGGCTTACATAAAGCTGTCATTGGTTTGTTTTGAAGCGTGTGGGCTTTGGTCTTTAAATCCAGACAAGTTCACAAATGACGATTTTGCTCCTCTATGGAAAGTAACGAACCTTAGCTAGTATCAAATGAAAGATAAATGTCAGGCGCTTAGTAGAGTTATGATTGCTTTTGCCATTTCAGAAACATTGACTGAACCGGACAAACATGAGGAAAGTCTGCTAACTTGTCGGTCTACAGACACCGTAGAGTCGGGCAATCCAGAGACATTAAATGATGCCGTCAAAACAATTTGTACTAAGTCACCTGGTAAGAAACAAACACATGATTCTGCAATCAACGTCGAGGAGTCATGCAATCAGGAAATATTTGACGAAGCTATTATAGTTGGAAGATGTTACATTGGGGCATCTCATAACGAATTAATAAAAAGGCGGACGATTCAACATCTATATAAATATTGCTTAAACATTCACTGAAGCCCTAAATTGTCAATCAGAGCACAAGAAATGGATGGACAGAATCAGCCATGAACGTTACATCATTTCCATAGAAAAAGATTCTTTTCGGAAAGTAAGGAAAGCCGATGACAAATACAAAAAGGAAATCTGATATGACTCTAGTTGAAAGTCGGAGCATATGGAAGGCAAATATCAAAACATAAATACTGCAGAAGAAACAGAAGCAGATAAGCAAAGGACAGAAATATAGGTAGAAAGCCATCTAAGATTAGGAAGACAACCTGTACAGAGGACAATGCAAAGGGAGAAAATTCATCGGATCCAAATTCCGTCGCTAGACATGATGTTGCCTTGTCAGCAGAAACAACACATAATAAAGACAACATTTGTGTAAACAGCCAATTCGAAAATTCGGGGGGTGATGGTTCCTTAATAGAAGTTAATTGAGTTCAGTGCAAATAATATTCCAGTTGGTGTCATGAATCCTGTGCCACACTTTAAATATGCAATTTTGCTGTGTTAAGTGTGAGTAATAACGAATTTACTAGGAACACTCATGACTTTTTGGCTTTGTCTTTCTCTTTTTTTAAGGTGAAAATTGGGGACAATTTAGAATTGTCATTTCTTGTTGCTGTTTGCTTAGATGCATTGTTATGTTAATTAGAATGATGCATCTAGATGTACTTTTAACAAATTCGCCATGTATCGTGTCCAAAAGGAATACTACTTAGTTTTATAGTTCAGTAGCACTCCATTAGTTGTTAAGAATTTTACAGATGTCAAATGCATTGTGATGTAGAATGTCCCACCCTGTGGGGGCGTGTTGCTCCACCGCAGGGGCAATATGCCTCATTAATTGTTTTACCATTTTTATTGTTCTTATGAACAGTTTCCTCACTGTAACCAACATGATTCCATATGTTAGATGTAACACACACTTTTAATAAATTGTCCAATTGCAAATGCAATCATTTAAATCATGCCATAAATTACAACACGTTGTGTCAGGATAATGCGGTTGTGCGTGACATGATGCTATATGTTTTCAACATTATGCCAAAGTACTTGGCACCCTTATAAACTGTCAATTGCAAACAAAGTCTGAAAATTTGATAAAGCTATATTTAACATCCAACACACACACACTCACACACACACACACAGAGACTAACTGTTGTTAAATGAGGCATTTTGCCATCCATTACCTCACCTGTATGTGGCATTGAATAATTAGAATAAACATTAAATTAGAACTTTGCATGACAGTCATAATTCACTATAAGCATCTGTTCAGTATGTCACATTTCATTTTCATTCCGACAATTTTTTTTGTCATTTAAACCAGTAACTTGAACAAAAGCAACGTTTATGTAGGACCTTTCTTCTTAGTTCTTTGAGTTTCATTTAGAGAAATACTAGTGTACTATGGTTTGCAAAAAAATCACGGATTTTTGGCAGATGCGACCGTCCTGATAATACAAAATATAATCAATGCTGTGCAGAATACTTCAAATGAAGTATATAATGTGTCCAAAATCAAAGTTTAATGTCTTGATTTTTGGATGCATTATCCTATCGCTTGTATCAGGTTGTGTCAGGTAGCGATAACTCGCGATACTTCCTCAAGTACAAATTCCATGTCCTCAATGTGCCTCAGTTTATCATTTTATACAAGGTGCGCTGAAAGGAATTTAGCATGTGACGTACCAATTAAGATAACGGGTGGTTTTATTTGGATAACATATTGAAAATGGCAGAGAAAGGTAAGGGCATTTACATGACTTTGTGAATCTTTATTTGATAATATTTATATTCATTTGACTTGCACTTTAAAGAACATTATATTTCATAAGCAATGATTATTTAAAAACTTGATACAATGAACAAGTGACTTGTCGCTCAGTTATGATTACAAATAATGAATCACAGCCTTCAGATTCACCGTAAGAGACTAACATATTTAATTGCTAACATTTCTACATGTTGCTCCAGGTTAGGTTACTTTAATAGGATACGAATAACAAAAATATCAGGCATGTATCTTCATTCACTGCTTTTATCCTTCTTTCTATCTTTTCAACGTAGATGTCATATAATATTAATCGATACAGTTTGGACCCTGAATTTCGTATATGTGTACTTAATCCATTACTACCTGGGTATATATATAGTTTCGAATCATTGAACAGAGTACAACGACGACGCAAAGTACTCTACCAAACATTTCAAGGACCCGACTTACGTCTTCATTATCAACAGTGATAAGGTCTCTTTATAGTGATTTCTCTTCACATTTATGTGAATATTATCGGATTCCGCTCTTATATTTTTCTGCATATCACAGAATTAAAATAATAATAATAATAATAATAATAATAATAATAATAATAATAATAATAATAATAATAATAATAATAATAATAAAGATGATGATTATACAAATAATAATGTTGTTGATCTAGGGCTTAACGCCAGTTTTCAGCACACGATAGGCTATACATGGTGGAGGAATAAACCGGGAAATCCGCGGAAAAAAAACACCGACCCACGAGAAGCTACTGGCAAGCGTTCTCACATATCCACATTCGCCGAATCTTAGACTCGAACCCACGGAGAGCGCTTTAGACCATTTGGCCACTCGGGAACCCAATAATAATAATAATAATAATAATAATAATAATAATAATAATAATAATAATAATAATAATAGTCGAAGTAGTAGCAGTAGCAGTAGTAGTAGTAGTAGCAGTATTATTATTAGTAGTAATAGGGTAATGTTGACACAATGTTAGCATATTCATTTATCTTTAAACATAAAAATCACAGTCAAAACACAGGTACCACAGTTGGAAGCCGAAACGATATCTAGTTGGGTAATAATATTGCCGCTACTAGCACTGCTACTATTACTAACACTACTAAATAGTGAACTGCAGTGACTCGTTTTCGCAAATTCCTATGATTTGTAGTGCATATATCAACTTGTCATCATACCCCTTTCCCATATCCCAGCACCGTCACTAATAAACAGCACACCGTGATTATATAAAATCCGCCACGTAAATAATGATTATTCCTGTTATTGCTGTATATATTTAGTTTGGTAAAGAAAACGTTTAACCCCATCACCCCACCCTAAAATGAAACTCTTGAAAATAATCACCACCAGGCAACGTAACTATAATGTTTCGTGAATTTCCACCCAGCTGTATAGGAATCGATATGGTGAAGGATGACGAGAGGTACATAACTACGATGGGACGACAGATGGAAGAAATACAGCGTATTTGACAGTATTCATTACTTTTTCTTTCAAAAACAAAAATTACGGCTAGAATGAAATAAAAAACGTAAAGAAAAAAATACTGCCACAGATAAATAAATAGATGAATATGTAAATACATGTGGTCTTAAAATTGTAAAAGAAGAAAATGGTATTGATGATGATATTGATAAATATACTGTAACTGATTTTGTTTTGTTGAAGATCACATTTACACACGTAAGCCACTAAATAGTGTGGAGGCAATGAGATTAAAGTACCTTGCTCATAGGCTCATTGCAGCCGGCTGAAACGTATGGGGACAGGAATCGAACCGGTAACCATTGGTTCTATACATATTTTATTGCAAATATCACGAAAGCAGACACAATAACTTTGAATTAAAAATAATCTTTCGCATAATGCATACAAAACGCACCATATTTCATGTATAAGCTGAAACATCGCAGGGAAATTTAAGCTATATGTGAATAAGTGCAATAATTATTATCAGTCAGAACACAAAGGGATACAGTAGGGAGAAAAGCAATGGATGAATGCTACACAAACTCAAAGATACCCATATAAAATATATGAATATTTCTATTTTATTGAAATTTACAGTGATACTTTTTGACGAATACATTTAATCATGTCTGGAAAACAATTTATATAATTTATCAAGTTACAAATGTTGACTACTACGTTACGGCGGTTCTACACGAGTAACGTTGGTTAGGATGTTGCTGATAATGACTATGACATATATGTTACCATAGCTGCAAATAAACTACCGCAGTCAGTTGAAATAAGGATTTTGGAACCGTTAAAGTAGCTGTCAACATATTTTTTCATGCAAAGTAATTCAGGCGTTTCATTCTAACTTGCAAATGACTCCCCTGCTTCATGATGTAGTGGAACGTACAATGTGTTGCATTACTAAGTAGGTATTATCTGATGTATATAGTCATTGTTAGGTACTTAATACCTTGCCCTACACTGATAGGTCGATCCACGTGATATCTCTCTAATCCTGATATGGCGTGAACCACGTTCATTGGGGTTACCTAAGGGGATTTGTGGTAGCCATATTTTATAATTGATAACAGCATATTATATTTTGTCATTCTTGTAGTATTGTCTATAACTCTTGTAAGAGTTCTGCACTCATGTTATATATTCCCACTCTCGCATAATTATGAGTAAAGATTTTCTTTCAATAAACCATATTTGTCATAAGTCGTCATTTACAAATACTACTTTGTAGTCATATGTGACACATGATTACTATGTTATTTGTTTCTATATCTAGCACATATACTAACAAGTCACGACGTTATATTAGGTATCATGTGATATAAAACATCACTCGTTTGTGCCCTTAAAGAAAGGACATTTTGTAAAACTCAGCAAACATTTACAAAACATCATTAATAAATTGCTCATTTGATAACCCCTATTTGCAAAATTTTGACCTTTCTCCCTGATGTTCCCGTGAACGAGTTAAAAGTAAAAAGATTTACTTTGATAAAATATAAACTAAAGCGAATTGCTTAAATATTTTATTTCAAAAGTGATAACACGAAGACACTTTAGCTTTAAACGGTCCCTGGTTTGTGTCCTCTAATTCTTTTATCCATTTGCATATAATATTCATCGTCTCACTCCCGCAGAATGAAATTAGTACCAATGGGATGGATACGTAATAAAAACATGGTGATTTACGATGGAGAGGCATGGAAATTCTTTTAATTTTTCAATATTGCTACTTTTATATTCATCGCCTAATTCTGACATCAACAGGCATACCAACTGTCGACCTTCCACCACCCTATAGCACAGCAACTGGCTCTTTTCAAGGACAACAATACCCAGGTCAGAACAACCAATATTCCTATCAACCTCAAAACAATACCCAATACGCGGCTTATGCCAACGCTCAATCAACACAACAGTTACCACAGACCAACTATGGCTTCTCAAATATGCAGAATACGGTGGTATGTACAATGCACAATGATTATTTGGAGTTTCAATATTTTCAGCGTAAAATTTGTCCTTACCACATTATATATATATATATATATATATATATATATATATATATATATATATATATATATATATATATATATATATATATAGATGCAATAAACTGACGACGAACAGTACGAAACTAGTAACTAACTAGCCTAAGCGCTTTCGACTCTTAATGAGTCTTTTTCAAAGGCAAATACAAAACATAGATACGACAAACAAATAAACACAAAAACATTGCGTTTGTAAACCTCTACATTTCTATCTTCACATGTGCTAAAACTATAAATACAACCAGCTTGTATAGACTAGTTGCGGAAACTGAAAACGTTGTATAATTCCCTAAAAGTCTACAAGCCAAAGCGACATCAATTTTTACTTTGTGTACATATGTAACGCAGTTTATATCCCGGATATTTGGTTCTATACCGGTTATTCTTATAGTAAAAATTGAAGGATAAGAAGATTTAGAAAATGTTAAATTCTACTAGTGCATAGTTTTCATTTTCTAGTCTTCTTGGTTTAGACCGCTTGGTTTCAATGTTCTAAGGCGGCGTATCCAGTATGATTCCTTTTCCTTCCTGGTTTCGGAACTCCAGCTGTGGTTGTTGGCAATAGCGATAAGTACTATATCACTGAAAGTGTGGCCAGGGGAGGAGAAGTGTTCTGCGACCGGGCTTCTGTACAGCTTTTTTGTCATCCAATCAGATCTATGAAGGTTTATCCTTATGTGTAGCTTTTCAGTTTCTCCCACGTACTGAAGGCCACAGATCTTACATGTGATGAGATAAATCACATTCTCTGTTTTGCACGTTTTGTTTGGACCATGTATGTTTAGTTTTTCTTTAGTCACTGTGCTAGTGAATGTCTTGGTCTCTATCATATGTTGACAGGTTTTGCATCTTTTATCGCCACAGGGTCCAGATTGACTAGGTTGGTTTTGACTAGCGATTGTTGTTAGCTTGGCCCTGACTAGGATGTCCTTTAGGTTTTTTGGTCTCCGGTAAGCTACTACAGGTTTGTTCGGAAGTATTAGGTTTAGTATGTCTGACGATTGCACGGTTGGCCAGTGGTTTGCGATGATTTTACCTACTTTGGGATTGTCTGGGTGATAGGTCAGAATAAATGGTATCCTATCAACCTTTTCTTTCTGTCCATATCTGAGTAGGTCATCACGGTTTGTTTGTTTGGCCCTTTGGATTGCCTCCGCAATCAGGTCTTTGTCGTAGCCTCGGTAAATTAAATGTTTAGCCAGCTCTTCAGACCTTTCTAGGAATCTTTCATCGTCGGAGCAAATTCTGCGTATCCTCAGTGCCTGGCTATATGGAATGTTCTTAATGCAGTGTTTTGGATGACAGCTGATTGGGAGAAGATACTGGTGTTTGTCGGTTGGAATCTTTCATCGCCGGAGCAAATTCTGCGTATCCTCAGTGCCTGGCTATATGGAATGTTCTTAATGCAGTGATATTCGCCATATTATTTGTTTTCTCTATATATATATATATATATATATATATATATATATATATATATATATATATATATATAGGTCTAGCTTCTTAAACTCTAAAAGTATCATGTTTAAAAATTATTTTCAAATTACTCTATATGCAGTGGCCATGACTTAGTTGGAACAACAACATATCACAATTTGTACGACCTAATGCATTGCCCTTCCTAAATCCGTTGCTACTAATAAAATGTTCATATACTATTTGTAATATATATATATATATATATATATATATATATATATATATATATATATATATATATATATATATATATATATATATATATATATATATATATATATATATTTGTATTAACATTTGTAACACATTAATATTTACTTCTATTCAGCATCTTTCAAATGTTTGGTGTACTTATTTGATATAAAGTTTGGTAACAAGGTTCAAGACAGAATATAAGCAAACTTTAAAGCCCCTTGTATAATCATCACGGCTCATGATACTCCTCTGAGACGGAAAATTGGAAAGTTTACGGATAATATTGCAAACGTACAGCAAGGATATTTAGAGAAATGTTTGATAAGATACGCATTAATTAACCTATAAGTAGTTGGACATTGTATGCATTACACATCTTTCTCCACTAATATAAACTTGTACTATATAATTATTGGTGTAGATGTTTGATTCTTAGAATATTTCGTAGCTTGGCATATTGGTGACCAGTTTAGGGGATTGATGTTGAACAAAGAATATTTGAAACAATGCGATTGAATAGATCGATATAGAATATGTTACATCTTCTTTGATAATAGCGTCAGCCCATACACGTAAATGTAATAATTGAAAGTAGCGACACACTGTAATAGGGGCTTGTATCGTTACTTACATTTTTCGTTTATATAATGAATCTAATATATGTAGTAAACACCATGACAATATATCTCCTGTGAACCGTTTAAGGATTCACACTTATATTTTGAACTTCTCTTTCAGCATCATAATAATTTTAGCACTAATGTTTTGCTCAGAGATCACACTTTTTAGGTATTTATTAAAAGTTGTTTACTACTCCACTTATATCGAGTGCTCTCCCATGTTCAATCGACATCGGTGGACAATCGCTATTAGAAAAGGTCAGCAATGCTGGAAAGTGATGAAGGGTTTGCTTTGGCTTCAATCACACCCACACTATCATACACTGATCAAACATTTGAACCAATTACTTCATTTTAAAGACATACTTAGAACACTGTCTGCGTTTCCTTTGAGACCTCGTGCAATTTTAAATAGTCATTACTATATTCAATCGTGGCTACGTTTATGTTCGAATAAATTACTCCCAGAGACACTCATCACGTATAGATGGGTGGAAAAAAAATTCTAACCTTTTTAATTTTAATTTCGACATTTCTTTACAGCTCCTGGTGAATGGATTCACACAGTTAAAAATGGAATCTATATTTCTCTAAAAGCATGTAAATAATAATCTTGATTGATTTAACTGTTTTGGGTTGCGAGCCCAATTACTGTAAACAAGCAATGAATGACTCAACTAAATAGAGATGCGCTGGAGGGATATTTATATCAATACACATATACAAGTTGAATGGTAGGTTTCAGAATGTTACCATTACGGTCTTTCCAACAGTGAAAATACACAATAAAATCTCATATACGCAATAATAAAATAATAAACACAAACATTCACATTCTCCTTAATATATTTTAATGTTCTTTTATTTTTCAAATATCAGCTGCATAAACCATTATTAAATTGCATATTGTAACATGCAAATTAACTTCAATTTCCATTCCGTTTCTAGATTATTCACTAGATCAGACATATTGTTTCTTGGCTGAATGACCATAGTTTCGTTTGCTGATATATGGCCAATAAAATCAATGCACTTAATCTTGCATTGACAGGTTAGAGTGCTTTGTGCAGTAGCATATTTAAAACTTGGCCGAAAACCATCCAGGCTGAGCTTTCAAGCCCAATAAGCTTTTTGTAAGTCCACTGATTACTAATAATGTAAAATGGTTGTTTCTAATCCTTTTTTGTTCCCTAATAAATCACCTGCAAATTTTGTACAAACATATTGTTGACGTGACCTGTATTTAAGTACAGTATTTTAGTTATAGACAGACTCTGGCGTTGCATGTAGTAGCAGAAAACTTCGTGTGCTTAACGACAAACAACACGTGTTTAACAAAATAGAATAAACGAATAACTTACTAAAAATTCTGATTTACTTATTATCTACCCCATTTGCTAAAAATGATTTCAATTGTCTTCACATAGTGTACTGAGTACAAATATATTGATGAAAATCCTAATAAGTCGGGGCTGACATGTGACATAATATGGATTTGCGTACTGTTAAATCATCAAATAAATGGCATGAAAATAGGTTAGCACGCACTGAGCAAACATTGTTATCCTGAGACGACGTCACAACGGGGTCAAAAGCGTGGATAGTGTACTATTACAAATTAGTTGATTTATGTCCAATCGGAAACTGCATAACATATGCTGGAATAATTGTATGCTTATTGTATTTCCTGATTTTGTATAAGGAATCCATTGCAGCAGGTAAAATCACGAGCTTCAGCTTTCGGCATTGTCACTTTGCAAAAGCAAAATAAAATACCTTTTGTACATATCTTTAAAATAAGCAAAATCTGACGGAAATAACATGAGTAGTATCATACACTTTCTAGGCAATTTAATATAATTTGAAATATTACAGTGTTAATGAACATTTTGTCTCCCTTTCTACAGATTGTTCAGTCACCGCAGACCGTTTCGTTGCAATACCAGGTGCCACCTCCCGATTACACCGTTTCAGCATGGCTGGCATGTCTATGTTGCTTCTGGCCTACAGGCCTGATAGCCATCATAAAGGCTCACGAGGTACTGCTACTACTACTCCCACTTTCGACAGCATATATATGAAATAATTTATGCTGATAAACTTCTACAAGTTAAAGGGATACAATCGGTTGTCTTAGAAATAAATGTCCTTACTCAATAGTGCTGCTATTTCAAAGAATGCTGTTCTTCTTGCTATTATATGTTATCTCGTTATGCATTGTACTCAACATTTGGTGGTCGTAATCGTTTACAAGGTACACTTATTATCTAGCTGATGTTTATCGGTATTGTTTATTCAGACTACATTAGTTTGAAACGCAAGTATGTAATAAAATACTTCACTCACATTTTGCATAATTCAGAAAACCTTGTCACTGCAGTGTCGTATCCTTGTTATAGCGGTTAGTGTCTTGTGCATTGTATACAGTAAAGATGTAACGACCATTATTTTCACCTGTGCGAGCATCTGCGTCATAGCATAACCATGCATATAATGCTTAGAATATGCTGTTGCATAGACTAGAATTAACATTTCTTTAATATTTTGCTTACCGTTGACAACTTTAATTTTCCAAAATAAAAAGGTTGCAATGATTGAAAAAGACCTGGCTCTTGTCCAATAAGATATTATCCCAACTCAGGTCATCGAAAGTATTTACCTGGTATAATTATTACCTACCTAGCTAAAAATTATTTAATCCAATTAAAACTTTAAAATTTTAAACCAGAGTTTGTTCATCGTATTGTCTATTCTAATCTATAGTGATGCCAGATATAAAAGAAAGCTTACCATTCATTTCAAATGTTACAATTGGTATTTATACCCCATGTTGTGTTTGTTGTTATAGCTTCATTCTGCAACTGATTTCATTACTTGACAAGTTTGTGCATTCTCTTACCTTATATACGTAGGCTCCCATACATCAGATTGTTTGCCGTATCAGCATTTCATATGATCTATTAATATCACATATACTAATTCCAGTACCGTTTTGTATTTGTGCGATGTTGTAAAAATATTCTGTGTCTGATACCATATTTTGACACCTTGTACCCTGTGCTCAACTTAATTTCCGTGAAAGATTAATTTAATTTCAAACGACTACATTTGAAACCTTAGGACAACAAATAGCGTGAATCGACCTATTTGCTTGAAAGTAATTCCATTATGTTGATACTGATTTAAGAAATGCATAAAATATAAGACTCATGCATTAAAACGATGAAATCCATGCTAAACTTGTTTCATTATCTTACTCACAATGCTTTATATACGATAGTCTGTCTGACTACAAAAATATTAGCTTCAGAAATCAGGAAAGACGCCTAGCAGTAATAGTTAAATACCAACTCCTCCAGCTATGCCATCACGTAACACATTTTCTACAGATAACGCAGCGTCATTATGGAACAGTACATACATTTGCAGTGTTTGAATTTCGGTTGAAAGAGTTTCAACTGCTACCTGCATGTGTACCTGGCTAACTTTGCTAGTTCATGGTGATCTATATATGCTGAATAAGTTTCTTCTATCAATCGGCCTTGTCTTTTTGTACATATGTCTCTATGCTTGTAATATAAAATGATTTTAAAATATATTTATTATTCCAGGCCAATGATGCTGCAGCACGTGGAGATATGTTTGCCGCAAATGCTGCAGCCAACACCGCACGCCAAATGGTACGGGCAAGCATCATAGTGGGAATCTGTAGCATTGTCTTCGCGGCAGTGTTTGTTGGCGTCTATGTTGGCGTCATTCTGAACAACGTCAGCAAGTATGATTGATATGAAGAACATCGAGTCTTGAACATATTAACATTAATATAAATGCTATACAAATCAACATAAATTTCTTCTGTTTCAAAACGTACATTTAAAGACTGTGATTAACATCACAATATTGATTTAGTTACACGTCGTAAAATGTATTGGGAGCTATAAGAGCCCTTTTACTTAGTGCAGAATTTGATGTTTGTCAAGGTTTGATTGTTTCTTACAAGGGTTTCTTAAACATTTATATTTAAACACCTAAATTGACACAATGAATTTAATTTTGATGCAGGAAGATTAATGCATTGAAACGTGACTTTGAACTTAGTTCCATTCCTTCAATACTTAATAAATGAATTATTCATAGTGAAATACTGAATAACAAAATAGTATAATTATATAATTTATTTCTGTCAGTATAGAATGAAACTGATATTCATGTACATTTGCATGGCCATACAATTTAAAGAACGTTTAACTAACACTAAATATGCAATAGATAAGAGAGAGTCAGATCAGTTGTAATATTAACGTCAAATTACCCACATTTGTATCGATCCCATCTATGACGTTGCAAGTCGATAATGACTGAGATAGCGTTACCATTATTTCACAATAGCTATAAACGTGATTAGTTGTTGAAAACGTCTGGGTTATTATATTTATAAACAATTGTTTATTTTTCAACCTGATTGATTTATATATTTCTTTGATTTTGAACATTCACCATATGATGTTAGACCTTTTGAAATTCAAAAGAAATAAATACGCTTATATTTTGGAATAGCTTTTCTTTTTCCGGTACGATTTATAACCATCATTATCTACATCTTCTCCTTCGCTGGAATATTACTGAAAGACTTGAATGATACATTTTTGGTAAAGGTCGTAAGATCGCACAGTTTTTATTCTGCTATGAACTATACGTCCATTCTGACGTTAGTCATTAATTAATGCTCTATGTTAGATTGTGACAGGCAAAATGAAATCTATCTACATATATATATATATATATATATATATATATATATATATATATATATATATATATATATATATATATATATATATATATATATATATATAACATTCTGTCTATCTAGTTATCTAAAAATCAACGTAAGTAGCATAGGCTTATCATCGAAACTCAGACATTATCATGTGTGAATGAAAAAGAAATGCATTATCTATTTAAACTAATAAACGTTATAATATAAGTATATTCTTACATGATTCCAGAAGTGTATGTTAGAATGAATCTTTCAGTCTGTATATTTTTACTATAATTTTATTTTTTAACATGTACATAAAATTGCACATGTATCTGTATATGTTATCATTATCACTAGACGATTTAAAGAGATATCATATATTCCGTTTTAGCTGTTAACAGCTTCTCCTATTAAACCGCTACTGGGAAATTCATTACTGGTGCCTAATATATAGATTTCTCATGTGGTGTTCAATTGCCACATGAGTAGAATGTGTTGGCCTGTCCACGGATTCATCCAAACAGATGGAACAAAAGGTTTTCGGGAGATAGTAAATATTATGTGTCGTTATTTTCCTTTGATATCTGTGTAAGTATATGTATTTATGTATTGCAGTCCTTAAATGAATCGGACCATCTTGATTTCTGTTTCATTTTGATTTGAACATCTTTTACAAGAGCAGACGGAAGCTCCGCAACAAATAAGTGCGATCACCATCCCTCTATCTACCCATATATGGTCCTGGTAGCCACATATTGGATATTTATATGCCCTTATGATCGTAGAATAAAGGCGAGGAAGGATTTATGTCAGCTGTTTATATTTCAGAGATACTGATACATCCCATATGATGACGTAGAGTCTGTGATCTCTTGTTTAACATTGTCAGATCCATCTTGTTCGTTTTTAGCTATCGTATGCAATGTTGATTGATCTTCCACTTAATGATAAATTAAGAACTTCGCCTAATTCAGCTGATATAGGAACATTTATTCTTACAACTTTATTACTTGCCAATGTCTACATGCATTAAGTCATGCATATGTGTGTTGATCAAACCGCCAGCTAATGGTCTTTTTTACATATGTGTTTCTTCACACCACTGGCAAGTCTTACTCATCCGTTTGGGAATTATTCGACTCTAAATCCGTTATATAAACAGACGTTATAAACACTCTCTCATCACGATTAAATCGGAGTAACTTCTGACTATTCTGTCAAGCTAGACAATACATATTTGGAGCAAAATAATGTTTTCATTCTAGGGTGCTGGCGAAGGAAAATAACAAGAAAATGTCAACACAGAATTATTACACAGCAAAAAATATTACGCAGCCAATGATTCATTTACGAACGTATATAGAATAGAAAACAAGTCGCTATACCATAATTAAATTAAAAGAGATATTGTTAACTGAAGTAGATTCAGATAGTCGATTTTAGCTAGTCCTTTAGATTTGATTTTAGCTTAACAATATTTTCATTTCTGCGTTAACAGGACGTAAGATTTTGCTATGTGAATTGTCTGTCATCATGAATTAAATTACAAATGGATGTCTCTGAGTCAAGTTTCTTTCTCAGTTAGTTGCTATTAGAAGCGCTAAACATACATCAGAATCTGCAATATGCAGTTCCCTGAAGGCTAAAATTAGCACTTTTTATAATTTATGTATTACATTTAGGACCGATTGCAGCACGAGGCGTTACATCTCTAGTGAACGATTGTTCCAAGCAAAACAATTCGTGTGCGATGTTTTTCACATGCATAACTGAGTTCAAAGGGAGGGTTAATCAATACGTCATTTCTAAACTGCCAGAGTTATATAAATAATTAATGTTAAGAACCGATGCTTTAGATGCTGTATTTGGAAAAGTTTGGTTTCGGGAGATAGCGGTGATATTTTTACCCATCGTTTATTAGCGTAAATTATTGCTGTGTGTGTGTGTGTTTGTGTGTGCGTGTGACAACATTCTTGGGAATTGTACAATTTTGCATACTATTTGGAAAGGGATTCTATCCATGGAACAAACCGTCAGCCACGTTGTTCATTGAACGAACACAAAAACTCACCGAGGTAAGTTTGATGTTTTTCGCGTTAATTTTACATTCTTAGTGTTACTAAATGGATGCAGTCAGAGTGATGGGAAATGTAGGCATCATTTACTTGATTAGATTGTGATGTGCAAGGAATCATGGTAGGTCCAGTTTTCACCTCATGTTCGTAATGGATGTGGTATCTCCATTTTGCATACATTTTATTTGCTCATCATTTTTTTAAAAGTTCTTGCAAACTTTTTGTGTGGGAGGTATTTTATGTAATAGCGTAAGAAAATACCTTTGTCTGGTATGTTCACTAAAATGAAAAAGGATTTTCTTGTTGAAAATATAGTTACCCGGTTGTGAATAGTTTCCACCTTGTCTTTTATCTTGAAAAACTGACTTTTGTCATTCACTAAAAAACGCACAAAGCACCGGCAGTCACGATGATGTTTGTAGTGGGCATGGGTCAATATTTTATCTTACGTTTTGTGGCCGTGCATGTGATCGAGACTATGGTTCTTATACTGCTACTTTGCTCTGTCTCGTCACAATGCAGAAGAATATTGTGAGGATGTATATTATATGAAAACAAGCTAAAGAGGGAGTAAATTTTGTGTAAACAGTGATTTGGTGAATTTATGTTTTAATATCGGTTTTACTGTATCAGCGGTCAAGCATAATAATTGTGTCTTTCTGTATTTATTTAGAGTACACATTAGAATTACAAGGTGCTCGTTGTACATTTGGACCTATGTAACTCTTTGGAATTATTGAGAAGTCATTCAAATTCCTTCTGGACAATGTCACCTTGATGCACCAAAAGATTCCAAATTACTTGAATTTATTTAGAACGTCCTGTACTGCATGGCCTGAGGCGCTACATTTAATACTGGGGATACTATTCACAATACCAAAAGTCTTTGTTAAAGTTTCGCTTCGTAACATATTGAGATAAATTATTTGTTGACCTTAGTAAACTTGATTGTTTCGCTTCTTTCCTTTACAAATTGAAAGACAGGCATAACCAAGTTATTATTTTAATTGTGAACAATGTTAAATAACACCATTTTATATAATAGGTTATTCCTGTTTAAATTTAGACATTGTAGAGCTCAAGGGTCACGGTGAATTTAATTATCTTTTAAGTGGACACTAAACATTGCGTTTTGATAATCCAGTTATTGGATTCGAGTTGCAGGCATATAATAATAATAATAATAATAATAATAATAATAATAATAATAATAATAATAATAATAATAATAATAATAATAATAATCTGGTACTTTTATTTCATTGAAATAATTTAATGTGTGCAATATCTGACATCAAAACCGAGTTTCTAGATAACAGGAACATTAAAACTGGTGTTGAAACAAAACAGAGTTCACCATCTCTTATCGTAAATTTCTTGCCTAAGCTTTCTAAAAAAAAGAATTGAAGAAAAGAGACATCCATTTTTCACTGCGTATAACCCCAAAGCGAAAGCCATTAACGTGGAATATTTCCACTGCACTTTTAAAGAACACCTGTGAAAATATTTTATACATCAAGATACTCTCATGCACATCTAGGATTTTAAGCTTCAATCTATCTTGCCATCTGATGTAATACGCTTCCGAAGAAGCGACCCCAGACAATCAAGTACCCGTTATCGATCGCTATTAGTAGCGTGATCTTTTTTTTTGCCACCAAGACGCGTGAACTATCAACGACGGGAGATTGGATACACATTGTACAAGCAAACACGTTATTGATGAAGGTTATTTCTTACCTAACTGGGTACCGAATTGTTTCGAGTAACTAGAGGAGTATGTGGCCGCTAACCTCCTGTCTATAATTTGGGAGATGTGAAAGGTGGAGTGTTAAAATGAGCAGATTTTTTTTCTTGCTCGAATTACAACGAGTGAAAAAGATGACAGGTACGATATCGAAAACATTCTTGATCTAAGAACACGTACAATAGACAAACTCTGAGTGGAGGAAGTAAATTTGTGTGGGAACGAGTATCCCACGAAATTTGATTCTTGTAAAGTTGCTTCTCAGGTCATTGATTTTCAAAAGAATTGACTATCATACCCTCCAACACAACGTTGACAAACTTTTTTTTTGAAGATCTATCAAAAGCATCCCTATAGGTACGCTGTGGAGAAAATGCTCCTGAAGCACAAATCACCTTTGTCTGCCAAGTAATGGTGGTGTGGTGAGTCATCTGAGAGGACGTTATAAATTTTAGTTTGCAAGAAGGACAAAACCAATTATGGATAATTTACTTGTCGCATGTAACTTCTATCAAATCCTTCCCTGAAACATTGTAGAAACAAAGATTGATTGGGACTAGCGGCGTTCACTCCTAGAATCACAATATTAGCAGTCATCTTTTGGAAAATTTTGAAAACTGCTCATAACGGAGAAAATCGAATTATGGCTAACTAATTTTATTTTTCCATACCCAGTGAGACGTCTATGAATACGATTCTCATCTGCATCTAATATAAATTCCAGGCCATATTATCTCAAGCCAAACAATTGGATAACGAAGCGCGTTTCGGAAGTCGCTTTAGTAGAAATCATTGATCCTACGCAAACCCTGAATATCGACAAAATTTACTGTCGTTGTCATAATCTTGAAAAATCAATCGTAACAAACAATGTATAAAACATTATTATTGAGAGCCATTAATTTTAAAGTGGGTTCTTTATCATTTTGATTCTTATGGAAAAAGACTTTTTCTTAAGACAACATCGTTGCCATTATGGTAGGAAATGCCAGATCAATTTTGTTCAATAGCGTAAGATTATAAGGAACATATTACATGGTGTGTGGTTAATATTGTGTGTATTTTTTCATCAAGGAAGTCTTGGCTATCCCTTAGAATATTTAATGTATTGTTTTTGACATCAGTACTCTAGAAACTATGATAAGGTAAAAATAATTTTTTGCGAATATTATGGTTATCTTTTGGGCAAAAGTTAAAAAACGAAGTTTAAATCGATGGCCCATGGGCATAGGACAGTGTAACTCAAATTTGATTCTATAACGTTGTTGGCCTTGTAATCATGCTCCTGTTTAAAATTGTGTGTTTTCGTAGCTTCTCATTGTGATTAAGAATGTTGGATTTTCAAAACAAAACAAAAAATATTGCTCTAAAACATCCAGCACGTTCAAAAATGTGTTGCCTTTATGACTTACCTGGAAGCGAAAATATAATTACATTAATTCAGAAGCCTTACATAGGCACGTGATAGTAGCAATGATTACTTGAGTGATAGTTTATTAATATAATGATAGATCTGTTTATAATTTATACCTTATATGTGTATTTCGATACATATTAGTTTTAGGGAGTGTGAGCTTGAATATCCATTGTAATATGTTATTGTATTGCAAATGAAGGATATGATTATGGAGTCTACGGGGGCACAATTATTTTGGCTGACCTTTCAGCACCATAGTTTTCCTGTCGATCTGTAACAATTTGTTGATTACTGTACATGTCAGCATCTTTGTTATTCGTGAGGTACATATGACAGACCAGGTTGATGCTTGATATAATCAAACTGAAAACTTATCAATAACTCGACGTTTCTCCAAACAACAATGGCAAGCATGGGCCATTCCATTTGACCATTAAATTGTGTAATTGTTTCATCGACTCATTTATTGAAAAATTCGTATCTATATTTATTGTAGTATTAGTTTCAGAATTGGAGACAAAATTTTCTATCTGTGCAGTTTTCTATTACATTTCCTTTCCTTCAATTTAACATTTTAGTTTCTTTCAAGAGTGTTGTTCTTAGCTGTTGTGTGTTTAAGTCATATGTTGAGTTCATATAATTCACCACAATACGTGTTTTCCCGGTGTTTGGTCCAACATTCAATAGTATGCTGTTGAGGATCTATGATAACTGCAAACATATAAGATATAATCAACGAATTGCAGTGCTTGTTGGTATTAATTGTGCTGTAGATTTTTTTCTTTTCTTTTGATGTGTGTGTGTGTGTGTGTGTGTGGGTGGGTCTTGACACTGAGCTACAACACAAAAACTACACACAGATCAGTGGCGTTTTTCTGCTCTCAGATTGTTTATGTCCATCGTGTACTGCATTTTAACTTAATGCCCCCAAATTTCTCTGCTTGGCTATACTTTCTTTCAAACAACTTTGAAATATTTAACATGAAAATATTTGCTTGCAAAAATGACCATATTGCACGCATGCTTTAATGTTTTCATTGTTTAATGTTTCAGAGATTTTCATGTTCCTTACAGAATAATTTAAACTGTTAAAAATTCAAATCTTTTAATCACATGTTGAAACAGCATGCTCCTTATTTCCAAAAAAAAATTGCCAAGTTAATTTTATAATCACAGAATATACAGTATCAGCTCATTGCTGCACCTATGATGCCAATGATAGGGGAAACTATTACCCACATTCCAAATTTGATTGACTCACAGAAATGCAAAGGAACAAGGAATTATATATATATATATATATATATATATATATATATATATATATATATATATATATATATATATATATATATATATATATATTATTGCATTAGTACTGCGAATACTTTGCTCTGTTCCATCTTATCTTTGATGTCTCCACTGTACCGTCATAATCAGTTTTATCTAATAGGTTAGTCTAAATAAGCCGACATTGATTTTCTAATGTCATGACAACATATGAGATTATCAATACGTGTTTGATTTACTTATTTTAACTATGTACGGGGATAGATTATATCGAATTTTTATTTATTGGTGGAACTGAAAGAAATATATGCTTTAAACGAGAACATTTTAAGTGACACGAACAAACGAAAGCTACATTTGATATCTAAATCAATATACAATTAAGAAATTATTTTAACTTTAAATTTCTGTACTGAAAACTATGTTACCATAAAGCTCACATTACAGAATGAGAGCAATACTGTGAAAATGGATTCTGATTTATATTTTTGGAGAAGATAAAATCTAACAAAAAAAAACAGAGTGGCATTCACAAAAATCACAGTTTGCAAGGAGGGTTGGAGTGTGCTAAGAGAAACAAAGAGAGGTAGAGAGTGGGTTCATTCAGCATATACGATTCATATTACTGTTTGTGTTTCAGATATGATTCATCTCTCTCTCATACACAAACAAACATAGAAAAACACACAGAGATCGATGCCTAGGTAGAAAATTGAATAGCAGTACCCTTGTTTTGCTTTCCTCCCTTTGTTAAAGATTTTTGAAAACGGTTTTGTTTAACCAAAGCATTAAGACTTCAAAAATGCAGATTATGTTAATGGAGGAGATGGCATGCATTTTGTAAATTATTTGTGTGTGTGTCTGTGTGTGTGTGTGCGTGTTGCAGTCTTGACTAATACGCCTACCATTTGTTTGACTTGATGAAGCTATATTTATTTATATGAACAAAGTTTATAGAAAACAAAAACAATTTCGGGTAAAACTTAGGAAAAATGCAAGATATTTGTGTGATATTTCATCATTGCTCCGTGAGTCTGATACTGAATTGCATATTTTAGCTTCAACTTGTGCGTGTTTCAAACGTTTTATCACCAGCATACATGTTTTCATATGATACAAATGACTAGAAGTATGAAGCCATCAATTGTGCTGGTCTATGTGTATATTTATTTGTCCGACAAGATTCGCTGCTATCTTTTCTGTCTTTGTATTTATCGCAGCCGTCTCCGCGGTAACCTAATATATATATATATATATATATATATATATATATATATATATATATATATATATATATATATATATATCTTCAGTCACGTAAAAAGAAAGAGAAATTGTGCAAAGCCAGACACATTAATACTATAGAAATCTAGTCGAATCGCCTTAATCAGACATCCGTCAAAGTTGTAATGAATATTACGTTAGGGTCTTCACATCTTGAATCGTTCTTTTGGAGTTGGATTGTGAGACGATGGCATCCTTCATTGATTTGACTCTGTATAATTCATTAGAAGCGTCTCAAGTATGGATACACGTAATGGAGAGTACAGGCTGTTTATCGCAATTTTCACCCTTTCGGTCATATATATATATCTATCTATCTATCTATCTATCTATCTATCTATCTATCTATCTATCTATCTATCTATCTATCTATCTATCTATCTATCTATATATATATATATATATATATATATATATATATATATATATATATATATATATATATATATATATATATATATATATATGACACAACTACTAGTTTTCTTTATTATTGTCTAAGAGAAATGTATAACAGTATTGGACGTTCTAATTGTACATGATATTATTGTTGCCAATACGGCTTCTTCCTGTATAACATCAACAGCAACAACAGCAACAAATTCTACTACTAACCCGAAAACTGTAGTAGCTCGACATTGCATATTCCCAAGCTCAGTACTGTCTGTTCCGAGTTACCGTTGACTGTCCCTAGTAAAGACAACCACACGTAGACAATTGACACATTGATAACAATAAAAATAATTCACATTTATAGTGATTTTTTTCTGCAGTGTATTATATATGACATTTCAAGAGGAAACTATTAGAAAATGTTTGATCCCCTCCTAAGAATCTCAGGCGAAATATTAGATAATACAATCCCTAATCTTAGACTGTTATTTTCAGGGCAACACAAATTACAGAAGTTTATGAATTTCCGCATGTGTTGTATAGGTAAAAATACGTTAACTCACCAAGCAATGGACCGTCGGACCGACACAATGTGTAACATTACTAGAGCAAAATAATATTTGTAAATAAAATATATTCTGGACAAATGAAAATTACAAAGAACGTGCCTCATTCAATTAATGAAAATAACCTAGTCCGTAAGAATAAGTCAGTAGTTTCAAAATCAATGAGGGTAAATGTGCACAAAATTTGTATACATGCAAAAAAACACAGCCGATATCTTTCAAACTGCAATTTGATTCACCCGTTTGTTGTTTACATTGTACATTGCGATATCATATAGAATTATATTAACGATATGATAATTTGTAATACATAGACGTGATATCATACTTGTTCAGTTATCACATGAAACCACTAGATTATTCGGAGGACATTTAGTGCTACCTTACTATTTTTAATGTATTCTTACATTAGACCATTGCTCTTATCTAATGTATAATTCTTATAAGAGTTTTGCACTCGTATTCCTTCTCACTCTCTCACAATAGATTTTCCATCAATAACCCATATATCATCAATTAGTTTATCATACCTTTACGTTTATAGACGCTAGTCTTTAATCATCTTGATTAAGTGACTATTGGGTTATTTAGGTTAACGTATTCATATCTGAGTTATCTCTATCATGTCTAAGAGTAATGTAATGTCCGAATGCATATATGTTTATATGTACTGTTATAAAGGCAAAATTAAAATGGACTGCTACAATTTATAGGGACAAGTTGGAGAATTTATTGTTAACTGTACACTTACTATCCATTTAGCAACTTAGTAATTCGGTAATTCATTTATAGTACTGCCGCTAATTAGTCAACACGTGGGTACTAAGCACATATTCAATCCTTGCTGTGTGCACAGAATATGCATTAATTAATTCCACATGTCTAGACAGAGAGTATGAGGAAAATAGTGACATTCAGAACCGGTGTTGAAGTCATTACTTTCTTCTCTTGCTTTATTAATACTTGTTGTTCCCTATACTATTAGAACTAGACCAGACGAGACTTTGATTAAAGTCGCATTTGCACATTTTTGCATGGGCTATGGGTCTATTCTCACACTTACGATATTTGATGAATCGTACAGGATGTAATTTGTGCCACGAACGCATTTATGCATAATCAATCCCCATGCGGACTAGTTTGCTATGAAAAGGAACCGTACCAGCGTGCACTCGTTGCAACTCTGTATAATCTTGCATTATCAGACGTCGAGCGTGATTAGATACTACACTTGTGACGCCACCCCTGTTCCGTGCTCATCGCTCATCGGGGGACCTGGTTACTGAACTAGTGGGAATTGGCCCACACACTCATCTTGTCATTCCGAACTAGGGAAGGGAGAGAAGGGGCTCATCAGGAAACTCCAGGCGTAGGCCTAAATGCTGAAGTACCTATACGCTTGCCGTACCAAAGTCAAGTAATGCGAAGAAACTTAATCGGGCTATATCATGTTCCCAATATGGCGTAAGCCACATTCGCAATTAGTATCGCCTTAAAACTGGTCAAAAATTTCCTATGCAATTATTTTTTTATTTTGCTCACAGAGAGTACATTGCATATCCTAAATATAGAATGTCTAATTTGATGGTCAACGTGACTCATTAACGTTTGCTTAGCTATATTAGATAATAAGTATTTCATTTATCGACAGGGTCAAATTTCTTTCTAGATTTAATAGAAACTGTTTCCAAGCCAAAATGGAACCAATGGCAAAAGACATTTAGGTTAACCCTTGAAAAGGGTTGGTGTGTGGCGGTAGACTGAGTATTCTGCAGCAGTCCTCTACTCCGCATAACTGAGTACTCGATTTTTCTTCGTATTGACGAACTCCGAAAGTCTTTACATCATACTTTTCAGCAAGACAGGGGGTGGTGTTCATAAGTGTATTGGTTGTATTGAGAGAGGATTTTGACCCTGAAATTGTTGTGAGCATTGGTTTACCGGATTTTAGCGATCTCCAGGCTAAATATTTCACAAAGCTGATAAATGACTAGCTTTTTAGGGATCATCTAGTGTTGGTCCAGACTCCAGACCCAAGAGCCGTTTCCTGTCCTGGTCATATTCATTTTCTTCTTAGTTCTCGTTGTATTATATTCACTATTCTGTCTTGTCCTCTTCTGATTGCTTAGCTTCCTGACATTTTCATTTGCCTAAGAATAGTATGTGTTGGCCTCGGCTGCAAGTACCGATTCCGCTAGATGTTCAATAATAACAAGAATAAGTCTTCTTGAGGCTTTCGTCGGCTATATCTATATGTCATGACTTTCTTTGGGGTAAGAAATAGGTTATGGTCAATTTGTTGGTTGCAATTCGGGTCATTAACCCTGCTCAATTCCTGAATCTGTAGAAATGGGAACAAATGTGTACTAGTTTTGAAGAGTTCCTGCTTTCTCCACTTCAGGCCTCTTCTCGTTTTCCTCTTTTTTCCTTGTAACCAATGACCCAGAATTTTCTCTACCACCTACCTTATCATTCGTAAGGTCCCACACTAGTATCAAAGTTGTTCTTTTAACACAAGCTCTTAGGTTTCAGCTACTTGCAAGAGCCTTGCCTGAAGCCCTCATAATCCGTAGTGACGACGTTGAAATGCATTGGATGATAGAATGGTTCTGCGCCCAATATTGCTGTATTGAATACTACCATCGTTGACATGCTGAATATCTCGGTCTAGGCGCAGCTCATTAGACATAGTTGAAAGTATCGCTTTATATACCACAGGCTCTGATGAAAAGAAAATATCCTCCACATTCCTTACGCTGACGCAAAATAGAGAGAGGATATGGTGCTATAGTTGCCCGCTAAGTCTTTGAGTTCAATGAAATACAATGCCATTATAAACATACAAAAACTGCAGCTTTTATCATCGTTTGAAGATTAATTATAAAAAAAAACAAAATAAATTTCGCACTGCATTGGTAATGCCAAACGCCTTTTGAGAAAGATAATTTACACAATATTGTCTGCATACTATCAAATTTGATCCATGTAGTTTCACAATGTTTTGAACTCGTACATCATTTGTTCCCATAACGTCTATTATATAATCTTCCAACAAAGTAGGAAGTAGACGGTTAAATGAGTTCCCGGGTATTCAGTTTCACATATAATGATAACTAATGAGTACCAACTTGACATTTGCTTAAAGGGATATGTCACGTACGTCGTTGGCCAAGAAGTAAATGTACTCATTTGCAAGGTAGTTTCAATGGGTTTATTTCCAAAGAAGCCACGTTTGACATGAATTTTCCCTTACGCCACTCTTTCAACATATTCGTGTGTGAAATGAGAGTTCACGCTTTATTAAGATACTCTTCCAGATCTTATTTCTTATTCGTCATCAAACATACAAATCGTATTGCACTTGACCGTATGATCAATTTGAGAATTGTAGTAACAATCTCTATTCTGAAGTGTGGATATATCAGCAATCGAATGGATAAGTGCGTTAGGGGAACCCGGAAGTGTTTGTTCCTACTAAATAAATTATCATGGATATTGAATCGGAAATAAGTCAGAGCTTTATTTTCGATTCACAAAAGACCGGTTCATGTTTATTCAAGTGTTTTTGGACTAGCTCGCAGAATATTGTATACGACATTCCAAATATGAATGTTATAAATTATATCTATCACTTCACAGTGAGCTTTATTATTACTCTACTGAATCATAAAAATGAGTCATATGAAACACACTTTGTGAAATAATAAAATACAATGCTCCTCCATTATTAGGATCAGTTGCAGGACATAACTGAAGAATAGTGTTAAGGTGAAGATAATTGAAGAGAACATTCTGGAATATATCACACTTGCAGCCTTGGATCTTATTAAAAATTCAAATGTATATTTCGTTTCTTACAAACCGTGAATGGATCATACTGGGTGTTATGAACCTCTGTTGTGTATATTTTTTTGCATTGTTTGTTAGGTTTATTATCATTTATTTGCTGCTTATAATGATATTTTGGACCTGACCTTGTTTAAAATCAACTACATGTTCTACCTGACTTGAATCATTGATTTGATTTGTAAACAATGTTTATCTCATTCAAAGTTCAGACCATTCGAAATTCCATATGAAATACGGAGTCTACCTGTTGGTTAATACATTTTATAGCATCATTTTAGTTGTTTCTTATAAATATTTGGAACCTTTCAGAAAGATTTATTCTATTAGGCAATATTTTTCTTTTCTGAAAATGTTAATTGTGACATAAAATCAAGTAACGAGATATATTTTCTTGTGTTTCAAGAAATTATTTATACGTGCTATAAGATCTGAGTATTACTGTTTTTTTCAATATGCCATTTGGGCTTAATTTTTAATTATTCAAATTATATAATTCAAAATATTCTTTTCTGCAAATTTAACGTGCTAAAAAACATTCTTGGAAATTGACGCATGTATTTATAGTGAAATGTCAAATATCAAATGTTAAAATAGAAAGGGATCTAAATTGATGAGCTATTACATTTTCTTCTTGTAACTGATTATTACTTCCCTTTTTACAAATTGTGCAAGATTTCGTCATAAATGGTGTTTATGTACTTTAAAAAAATTCCTTACAAACGTTTGCACGCAATTCATAAATGGTATCGAAGCTTTTGACGTTTTTGTCAAATATAGCTACTGAATCAGGACATTGGATATCTAAGGCGTTGAGAAAACGTCTCTAAGTATAATCTATATTTTCCTTTTTTGTACGGTCTCTTTAACATTTACGATTGCGTGAACTTTAATAAGATATTTGCTCAGATGCATACATGAAGTTACATCCATTTCAACATGTTTTCTGCTTTAGCGGTATTTGTCTCCACTATTTGTGAAACCTATATACTAAATTGGCAGTGTGTACTAGAAGTGTTCGCACGAGATGAAATCGCACCAGTTCTTGATTGCATACATCCAGTAATCTGTAAAACACATCTGTCCATCGCTTTAGGCAATATTACCTCTTTGGCAAAAGCAGCAGCTAGACGACTTGAAGGCTTGATAAATAAATAGCTACACTGGAGAACTGTTTCCTCGTTTTCGTCAAATGAGGAAGCATATAGCTTTAATACATCTATAATATGTCATCAATAGCAGAGGAGGAACAGAGAAAAGTTGTCTTTAATAATACCTTTTAAATATTCCAATATATAATACAACGTTTTGCTTGCTTTTGGCTGCCATGAAGAAAGCGATGACTATTTTGTTAATCTCGTACACTATGTCACCTTTTCCTAATTCATAAATATCAAATATTCCCCGTCTGATTTCCACATGTTTAATATGTTTGCCTGTATCGTAGATATATTGAATGTGTTTACTTGGATAATGGAACTACACCTACATAGTACAGATAATCATGCACCACATATGCAGTATTTGCCCATTTGTGAGCACTTCTCTACACCCTATACAGGTGATGGGCATTTGAGTTTTCGAAAGACTTTACATAACTCCACAATTTATGCATTACACACAAATCTCATCGTAGTGGATTTTAGGGTTAGTAATTCCTTTATTACACTTTCCTATTCATAAATGTATTAGGGGCTATAATGAATTTCTGACCAAAATTCCATCTTAGTAGTGGACGACAATATAATTCCTATTCACTTCGTGGCCCCATCTCGTTAATTTAAATAACTGCGGAAACAAACTTTGCTAAGACAACATATTTTATTTCATAGTTAATTAAAAATAGGTAGACACAGTACTGAATCTTCACCGTCGTCAAACAAAATAGGGTTTCATCCAGATATACCCCTTATAGTCCACTACTTATAAATTTACACATACTAGAGGTATCAATATGATTTTTCAAACAAAATTACTAGAGATTTCTAGAGATGTTTTTATTGGCTCGGCTTTTGCTTTGATATAACTCTCATCAACATGACAGAACAATTACGCATTTACTTTCCCGCTGTTAGGAGAATCAGGTTCTAACATTGTGATAAACTATTGCATTACTAACGTAAAATCATTTTAGCTCATAATCATCTGCATTGTATTTGTATATGCTTTTTGATTTTGGATTATACAGATTTTAAATAGTTTGAATATGCTATTTATCTGATCAAAGAATGTTTATCAAAATGTTCCGAAAAATCATTGCAAACCAGAGAAAAAGTTTATCTTGTTTTTTGCTGTTAAGTATAATCGTCATATGATTGATCATATTTCACAAAATGTACCGAATACATATTATCATATTTTACAATTCTGTTTGGAATACTATCAGCAAGTAAATCACATTTGAGAATTATAAACTTTACACTTCAGAGATATGCTCAAAGTTGATTCAATATTTTATTATAAGGCGTTGTTGTTATCTTACGAGACGTATTCTTGTTCTCATATTTTCTCTCTATCTTTTTGCTGATCGTTGATAACGCAATAGCTACTAATGTTACTATAAGCAATAACGGAGTTGCTTTTCTTCATGTTAATGCTATTCCTGCTGTTGTTAACACTATCGCGATATAGTGTAATATGCTATAATATATTCTCATACGTCTGATACTGTAAAGCTTTTAACCTGCTTTTTAGCTTTTAAGCTTTTTAGCTCGTTGCTGTGGTTGTCTAGGTTACTAGACGATATGTGTTTGAAATTGACTATTTCTTTAGGTTTTGTCATTACAAAACTGTTTCGGTAATTGTTTTAGTTACCGTAGTAAAAGCATTTTCAGCTGAAGCTTAATCACACAAAGCGCAAACTTTGTTTATTCACAAATACTTATCATATACTTGGGATGAGATATAATTATGTATACTATATTTTAAATAGGCGGATGGAACTGGAGGATCAGAATATTTTGGTATTTCAGTAACTTTGTTGAGTCTATCACGATAAATATATTGTTTTTCGTTGATTTGACAAACAACATAAGATAACTGACCCAGTTTAAACATTTTAGGTGCTTGATGATGTCTAAGTATTCCATAACCTGTTGCAAAACTTAAGAGACCCCGGATATCAGCTTGCTCTATACTTACGGTACTGAAAGAAGGTTTAGGTGTCCATCAATCAGCTCTGATATTTTTGAGTTTGGCACTTTTCAGTAATATTCCAACTATTTTGGTATACTTTTGCAACACACTATGTATATAACTATTCTATGTTTTATGATCTTTATCAATAATAGGTTTTACAGTTATACTATCAAGCTGTTAATAAAATATCTCTCTTTGAATATCATAATATAATTCGATTCTAGATTCAGTTCCTGATATTGTGTTAGTACAGCATTGTTGTGATCTAATTCATACTGTTCTTAATCGCCGGTGAAAGAGTATATAAAAACTAGATATGCTGTTGCTAGCAGGTTAGTGTTTCTAACAGTGTTTTTGCCATAGTAGTCCATTTATAGCACCCAAAATGCTAGATTTTAAGCAAATGTGTTTTTGAAATTACAATTATTTAAAAAACTAGTGTCACCTTGTTGCAACTAGTTTGTCAAGCCCATCATGAATTTTCTTCATTCTCTCTTGCTCTGGTTTGTTATCACCATGATATTTTGTTTTTCCAAAGTTAGATGTATGATTCGTCAAAACATTTCTTTCTTCTGTTCAAGGAGAGTATTTATCAAATACGCTTCACTTTTAACTGATGTTACTCCCAGTCTCTTACAGGACAATATTTGCGAATTACATCAAAGTCTTTGAAAGCGTATTTTAGCTGATGTGGAACGTGACCGACACTAATTTAGCTCGTTATTTATTACCACAGATAGCTTTTGACTGTGTAATACTGTCCACGTACTGTTTGTTGGTTGGATTGGATGTAAAAATTGGCACATACATATAAGTTATCTTGCTAACAACCATATCGATCTTACCACAGTAACTGTACCTCCAGATTTTTAAAGATAATTGGCATCTGTAGAAGTAATTGCACTCTATGATGAAAAACTTGTTTCAGCGTCCACTTACAATTTATATGTAAGATCAAACGGGGATACTGGATTTTAAGTCTTTGTTTGTATTAGATAACATATCCGTTATCGTATCACCGGTTTTTAATGCACGTGATATTTGCGGTCACCTTTCCAAGATACAAATAAAACTTAAAAATAAATATTACTTCCACGTAAAGCTGGATATGAAGTTTAGGGTAGTAAAAGAACATTTGCTATTGGTGATGTTTGCGTCAATAAACAAGTTACACTTGTTAATAACGGATGCAGCGCGTTTAAAAGTGCACGATATAAACTTGCTAATCAAGTAGTTGAAGATAAATATCCGTGCACTTGCCCAGTTGCAAGTAATATTCTTAATGTGGTGTCGTTTAGCGATTCTTAATCGATATATGTTTCAACAAGCATGATATTTCAAGATACTGGAATTGGAAATGTATTTTCAGCCGAATTTGCTTTCTAGGTGTACTTGCGGCTGGAGCAGATGCTGCCACAAGAGACGTTATAGTATAATTTTTCTTAGAGCAAACGCTGCTACATTTGGAATTGGAACAACATTTTGAATGTCTTGACCAGGACCGTAATGAACCTAACTAATAAATGCAGATGCAGGTTTAAATAGAGCCGCAGTAAATCTTTGCAATATTCTTGAGATTACTCCGCCTGCAACTGATGCTGTTGGAACTGCAATGTTAGCAGTGGCAAAACGTATTGTAGATAATATTATTATTTTAAATCGAAAATTTCATGAGGTTACCATAAACGAACAGCGTTTCCTAACGAAACAAGAAATATAACGACGATGATTTCGGTGAACGCAATATTGTGTTTCCCTGGAGAATAATAAGGTAGTTCGTGGAATAAGACATACGCTTATACTTGATCCAACTGACAAAAGCGATAGTCTGATGGGAACTGGTAGTGACGGTGATCCTGATAATAATTTTCAGTTACTAATTTCAAGATTGGCGGTTATGGGTTCCACGAGTTGACACATACATCTCAAAACTAATACAACTTGAAACAATGTTAGCCACTTCCAGCAGAAAAAATATATTTATAGCAGTTTAAGGTTTTGCAGAAACTTGAACCAAATTCAAGTGATGCCACGTTACAAATGACAACAACGCCTAGCGAACAGGTACACAGGCATAGTTTTGCTGCATTTCAACGACAAGAACAACCTAACAATCAACCGGAAAACAGCTCTGCTTCTGATGCAAGTGGAATATTTAAGCTATATGCTGAACTTTAAGCAATATCATGAACAAGCTATCTAATTGCAATTTTGGAAATGATGCTAACGAATACTTTTATCTTGCTTATTTGTATTTGATAGAGGCGATGCAAAAATAGCAGTAAGCGGATACTAGATTTTAAATATCCGCCGAAGAATTTTGATTTTGTTTCTACCAGATATTTTACTTTGACCTCAATAATCCCAACGAACAAGTTATTGAGTCATCCGCTGATACTAAGGAAAGGTGGAAGTTAGCAGTGATATCTATTACGCTTATGCACTATCAACATCTGATAAAAACATTACAATTGATGTACATGGTAGGATGATTATCCAAGCGTAATGTTAAATTTTATCTGTCAAATTACATAATAAAATATATTTTGATTCATATCAACCTGTCAGAAGGACCAATTCAAAAACTAGCAGGAGCTATAGCTAAACGAAAAGCATTCTGAGATGCAAGTCTCTAGGTCTAATGGTAAACAATATAACTTTTAAAGTGTTTTTCTGTACTTTGATAAATTAAATATGGTCAGCAATGATCAAAAAGCGACTTTAGGAATGTAAATTATCTATAATAATTGCTTTTTCTTGACATCAAGTATAAAATGACAACATATCTTCTCAAATTCGAAACGAAAACTAATGAAATTAGTGAAACAACAAAGCCGCTAGCAACATATAAATGCTGAAAAGTATATGTGATGTATATGGCGAGCGAAATATTACCTTTCTTAAACAAGAAATATTCTGTGATTCAATCGCTGATGTTTGTGCAATGCTCTTTGTTAATATCGTTCGACGATAATGTTAAGTAAGCGATTATATATAGAATAAATGTAATTTCGATGATGTGAAGAAATATCTGAGCCTTAAATAAAATAAAATAATTTCTTATAGCCAGCGTTCCAATCATAGAGCAGTGGTCGGATCAGGATTGCATATAAATACAATTATTGGCAAATTACCAAACTAAATAGAGGTTGGACATTGCCATGATAAAAATATATTGGTTCCTGGAATCTAATTGATCATAAAATCGATGAAAACGATAATACGTTACCTGGATAAGAACCTTATTATGCATCCATGCAAATGCGATGCGTCATAATATTTGATATAGTAATCACGTCGACGATAATCTATGTTGCAAAGGGTAATGTTGGACAAACTACAAGATATGAAACCGGATAATATGAGAATAATGTGATAGAAAAATAGTACACGGTATCATTGGGAAAAATAACTTTACTTTGGTATTCTTGGCAAGTTTGCATAATATCAGCTAGTACATGCCCTTTATAGACGTAAGAAAAGGTATATACGACGAAAGGTTCTCGCAAACGAAGAAAATGACATGTTGGCAATACATCTCAGATATATGCAGAACAATGAACAGTATAAAGATAACAAACGGTATTTGTTCAACGTCATTGATATCTTTAGAAAATACACGTTTATTTTTCCTGTTGCTGATAAAACTGGATTGACTATACCATGTGTGTTGGAAGATATTACTGTTAAGACAGAGCGTAAACCAAATAAAATCTGGACCGACCGTTTATCTGCAAATGATAAAACTTATCTCAAGCAAATTAAATCTTACCGTTGGATAAAATCCCTACTAGGTGTTTGAGGTACTGTTAACCAATTCCTATGTGTTATAACTCGAAAAAGATACATAACAAATATGCTGGGTATGACAGGGATACTGTCATAAAATGGGTTCATTATTGCTTGATGAAAGCAAATTTAAAAGACATTTTACAGAAGATCAATTTTGTGTTGGTTGCATAACATGGAACAGTTGTTACTCGACGTAATTTTATAAACACATATTAACTTAAAGAGGCTGTACGAAATATCTATATATGTATTTACATTCAATTGTTTAAGAACAAAGTGCAACTGTATTGTCGGTGACCTGATTATTGAGATAATATACTTGCATTCCACTTGGGATATCATCGTTGAGCAGAGTACAAATGAAATCGTGCAAGAACATGTTATTGAACTTTGCATCATCGATGGACTTTATTTTTATTTTATAACTAGCTGGTGGTATATTCCCAACCGAATCTTTGGTTTTAAGATTAATTTTGACGCTATGTTCATTGCCGGGAGAAAATGTTAAGTTTTGGACGACACCAGAAGTATTCCTGGTACCTTGCAAAACTTTGCTTATGGGAGGTCGCTGATATAAATGTGCCGTCGTATACTACATAGTTACCAAATCTATAATTAACAATTTTGTATCGTACTATTAGAAAAATATAAAACACAATATTATATAATGTTTAAACGTGCAGACTTTGCAAAATGATGTTTGTTCTTGTCTATATATCAGCCCAAAGATATATCAGACGGATTTGTCGAATTTGCCAACAGTTGGAGATTTGATAATCAAATTTAACTAGCAAATTGCGCATCAACAAATCTACTTCAACTAAATTTACAATTTAATCTTGCAAAGCACAAGGGTCTGAATGATATTTTGAAGTTTCATTTTCGTTTTAAATGATGAGAATATAATTGGATACGCAATCTGATCAGATGCAGTCCTCTCAAAAGCAATTAGAAGAACGAAATGATCCTTAGATTACATCCCGTCGAACTTTGATTGGAACATATTTGATGTCATTGTCGGTTAATAGATTTCAAGAGATATAGAAAAAATAAAAGAATACACAGCATCTGGATTTGGAAGGCGACTGGATACAATAACGGAAATTTTATTTCGTACATTGAAATACAATACTTTGCAAGGTAGCTCATATTTCGATCTGCCAGCTAAAAGTAAAAGCTCAAAATGTTGTATTAATGTCTAGAACAAAAATAACAAGTGGTTTCAAAGGTACTTATTATCAGCATTGATCCCAGTATATAAATATGCCAACTAAATATCAAATTACATTTCTTATTCTAACAATCGAAACTTTTCCGAAATTGTGTTTCTGTTTCCGAGTAATAGATTCCAAATTCAAGAGGCAAAATATTTTAATTTTACCAAAGTGGTGTTATTGTTTTAGTAACATATGAAGATACAAAAACTATTCAAGATATGTAGGCGATGTAGCCACATCAGATCTTGCGAGTGCCAAATAAATAACATTAAATTTGCTGTGCTATAAAAAGCCATTAAGATCTTTAACGGGTTAGTTGCTGAGCAGTAAAACAAACACAACGCAATTGAGACACATGTTTACACGGATATAAGTCACAGCTGGTATTCGACCGTCATCTCGAATGTTGTTTTAATCTATAACTAATATATATACCAGGTTAAGATGAAAATATATTGCAAGTTACAAACTACAAATACAACAAAATGGTTTCTTTTATTACCTACAACGATTATGAGTCCATTCTGCGTTCGGTTCGAGAAAGAGACAATGACCCTGGCAAAGCTTCAGCAAATCTTCTGGGAGAATAATAAAAGAACATAGGGTGATATGTGCGGTGGTAGCAAATTTGTATGTGCTCTTGATAAAAGTTCATCATAGACTGATAAACTTTATAGTAGTATCAATCAAGCTTTGTGCTTGAATAAAAACCTATTCAACGAAGTTAATGCTATCATGATGTTGCTCGACAGAACGATTGTTACGTTTCAAGGCTCGTACAAAGTGACAAAGAAAAGAGTGAAGATAACAAGGTTAATAAAATTTATCAAAACTATCTGATGTTAAAAGATATAGTGGTAAAAATGTAAAAATGGACTTACGATTTGTGAATCTAATCGAAAAATATATTACTAAAATTTAAAAATATACGCCAGATCAATAATATGTTCTAAATGAATCAAAGTTCGAATCCCGCCAAAATTCCAAGATGAAAGGCGAATACGTTCTCTATAATCTATTTAATGTTGACGTGTCAACATTTCCTTTCTGAATTTTATGAATTAATAATAATATTTAGGCTTTGGAATTTCAAATAATTTACATTATATAGCTTTGGTAAAGAATTTTTATGACCACTGATATTTTCCAGTGATAAACTATGAAATACAAGAAACTAGAAGAATTCTAAATCAAACTGGAAACAATATGAAGAAAGAGCGTGAGCTCTGAAGGTGTAAAATTGTACTGATGACACACACACAAACACACACACACACACACACACATATATATATATATATATATATATATATATATATATATATATATATATATATATATATATATATATATATATATATATCGTGACATAGCTCATGACAAATGCGATCTTAAATATACAGCACGAGATTTTATTCCTGATGTTGCTCAAATATTTCCTTGGGTGTGGCTCTCATTTTATTGGAGAAGCATTTGGCAACAAAGATATAATTAACCGTCTGAAAATACATAATAACGATAAAACAAAAAATTTCAGCCGAAATAATACAGAAATGTATATGGCAATGACACTTGGCAAGTTGAGATTTATTCATAGTTAGCACATGTATTGTAAGGAAGGTGTTCGACTAGTCGAATAAAGTTGAGAACTACTGAAGTTGTATACTCAAATTGATTCTCTCTCTTTCTATATATATATATATATATATATATATATATATATATATATATATATATATATATATATATATATATATATATATATATATATGCATGCTATTTGAACGAAGATTGATTGACGGAAGATAACTTTGTATTGACTGGTGAATGAATTTACATCCCTGCGGAGTGTGTTCGCTACAAAAAGTAGTTATGTATTTTTGTGCGGGTTCACAATCACCTTTTCATATTAGTAAACTGGTTGTGTTTATATTTGTTTTTTGTGTTATTCATATTAATTAAATCATTAAAAGTTACACTTATGATATAATCATGAAAGATCGTCTTAACGAATAAAGTTGAGCACTACTGAAGGTGATTGCTCAAATTGATTCTTTTGAACGCTCTTTAATGCATTGACGTACACAGGCAAGTAAATTAGTGTGAAATAGAATCTTAGCGAAAGGAGGAAGAAACAAGCGGTAATTAAAAAAGTTTAATATATTTAAAGTTGATCTTTCTCATTATTCTGCCTTAATGAACATTACTACTGGCCATAAATAATTTGTTTTCTCTCTCTCTCTTACTGTCTGTCTATGTTTCTGTATATCTGTCTCTGTCTGTCTCTCTCTGCCTGTCTGTCTGTCTGTCTGTCTCTCTCTTCATTTGCTCCGTTTGACTTAACGTACACTATATTTCTTTATAGATCAAGCGACTTTGTGGTATTACATAAGGGAAATTTATCTATTCTCGATTTTCCAAGGATTTTCCCCATTTTCACCATACCATGGTTAACAGATGTTGATTAATAATCTTTTATTTCTCCACGTTTTTGAACATGATAAAACAAATGCAATGTAATATATAGAATAACACATATTAGTGCATTTCCTACTGATGAAGTCCTCTGAATAACTTATAATATCATACTAATAAATAAATGAAGTCCTCTGAATAACTTCTAATAGCATAATACTAACTAACATTAACAACATTACCAACTTAGAGGGATTACTTTATATTTCTGCGTTACAAATTTTATGGACGAATATAAAATTTTATATATATATATATATATATATATATATATATATATATATATATATATATATATATATATATATATATATATATATATATATATATATATATATATATATATACCTTTCGGCATTGAAAATAGAACTAAACAATAATTCTAGTAAAACCATTTTTTATTTTATTATACTTTGTGTAAATTCCGTATTGAATAAAATATATAATATTCTTTGTGTTAACTCAATACTTGGTAGAAATCCTGATTACATTATTGCAGGTTTTAAATTCCAACCGTTCTGGTAGATGCTATTTAAACAAGCAAGTATCATAATCATTATATCATCATCGATATGATTACAGAAAGCATGGTCAATCACTGGAGACATTAAGGAAGATAGGCTTTCCATCAAATGGATTATGTCATCTAATGTTAAACGACAATTCATTCAAACGTGTAGAACACGGTCATGACTTATTTTGCCACATAGGGAACACGATCCAGGTTTTGCTTGTATTCCTCCAATACGAATTATTGTCATATATTCCATTTTCGGCTTGAGTTAGTGCATAGATGGTACATGTTTAGTCCAGGATTACTTTTAAATATCTACCGAACACCTAAAGTTAATTTCGGGTACTCATTTCATGTTTTCTCTCCTGAAATACCCGTTTTCTTGTACCAGTTAAGATTTTCCGTGTCATTTGTCTTTGAATTTTCTGATGAATATAAAATCGTTGAGTTAGTGTTCTAAATCATCATAATGACTACTGTACTTATATCGTATATAAATTAATTGTAGTCATGTTGGGTGTCAAATATATAATTTCCAACAACCCAGAGGAAAACCATTTAGCAATTAAATTTGCTGATGTTTTACACATGCGACCAAGGAATACAATTATTTGCTTATCTATGCGAGCTTCCACTGACATTTTCCCCAAGCATGATATCGTAGGTCAATTGGGGAAATCTAGTAATCTTCGGGCAAAATTACTGTTGAATTTTCTCCAATTATTCAATGCTCTGAGATGACATATTAAAGCAGAGTTCTGAGCCATACAAAGCAGACAGCAATATATCTCTTTCGCAAACCTATACAAAAACTATAGGATAAATTCGGTTTTCATTTAATTCACTTGAGTATGGTGAGTGTGTTACACGTTTAGTTTATTGTAGGATTAGTCTATACTGTCATTGATTTTGATTTACTGCGCAAAAATAACTCCTGCAAATGTCACTTGTTTGCTTTATGGATAACCTGCACCTAAAAGTAATTACCTTTGATGAGTACAGTTTATGTTTTCTCTGAATATCGCTTAATTACTCTTGTTAAGTTTTTATTTAAGTTTCCACCTCTGTGCATACTGATAAGCTGTATTTACAAGTTAAGAGTATCTGTAATCCATTTAGTATAGAGCTTAGTAGAGTAGTGTCGACTGTCAAACGTGTGTCATGTATGTTCATCTGATTTATTGTCAACCCACCACTAGTCGTTACTATTTCATTCAATAGGTCATTTATTTGCAAGAGGAAAACAAAAGCGGTCATTAAATGTCCTTGATCAACGCCTCTCCGTAACGGAAATGTGTTCGATATACATCCTTTACAGACTACACAGACAGCATCAGGGAGAGTCAATTCTACGACTTTTCTAGGAGGGTTACATCGCGAAAAAAGCCTTCTACAAAACCGAAAATACAAGGTCAATAACGTGTAACAGAAGCCTCTAAATGGGTTAGCTCAATTTGTTATTTTCTCTTTTGACGATTGCATTTTCGTTTTTTCATGCGGGTCAGTTACCATCCGGGGATATAATTGTTTGTCGTCGCCCTTCCTGTTGCTTTGTCTCTCAACAAAACATCTATCAAGACCTATACGGTATCTCGACCAAGGATGATGTAAATTTATCGTGATTTATCCGTGTGGGGTAAATGAGGCTTTTGAAAAGAAATTTTTAAACTTAATCATATCCATGTCCCATAAACATCAAGTCTGTTGGATGTTTCTTGTCGTGGGGTATCGACTCCATTAAAAATTTTCAGAAGATTGCAGTTACCTCTGATCACTTTAGGTATATATGTATATCGCTGAGTAAAAAATATATAACATCGGTGTTATTGTGGCTGCCACCAGAAAATATCCGAGCTGGATTTGATTCTTTGTCGAGGATCACATCATCGTATATTACGAGATTATTAATGAATACATCAAAGTAATCTACAGATGGAGCTTCTTCAATAAAATCAAAGATAACATTACTGTTTTCATCCGACGTCTTCGCTTCTTCATTAAAATCTTAAAACATGTCGTAGCAACTCTGATCGTCTACAGATGGTGCTAAAAAATTCACCTTATCCCACTTAAGCCTTCCCCTGATCACCTTAACAAGAATTGGATAGACCTATGATAATTGCTGATAGAATTTGAAATCGCAGCAGGATGCTTGATTTGATCTAAGGTTCATGTCGCTGAGAAGGCATTTATATCAATATTGTAGGAATGTGTATTATGTAATATGAATTAATATTATGTTCCATGCAGAGCATCTACCCCCACCAGTGGATTAAAATTGGAAAATTACCGAGAGTTCCATTGGCTATATATCCTGGTGAAAAACATCTGCCTCATACAATTATTGTGATCCTGGAAACAGACGTAATATCCTACTGGACGAACGATTCTAACCAAGACATAGAGAGTATTTAGTAAATGCAATTGGTCAAGCATGGTATGTTCATGATGTCGTTCATAAAAATCAGTGCCAACAATAACGACATATTGCAGGCATGACGTTGACAAACATGTTAAAATCTGTAAAATAATACATTTATCAGATAATCATCAGAAACATGTCTGGTAAGATCTGCGGTGAAAGATAAACTAGTAAAAAATTAATCATTTATATAGCTATTATAATGGAACAGATTTATTATATCCCAATAGCAATTTCAAGTTCTTTAGCATAGATTAGTAACCTAGCTGATGCAGCAAATATTACACGTTATGTTTCCGCAGATTGGTTAGCACGACATACATTTTGGCAAATATATCTACCACCACCTATACAACATTATGTACGATCGTTTCGATTTCAATATTACCAATGAAGTTCATCAGAGAGATCTTTTGTTTTTACCTCATGAAACTATTAAACCACGCAGATATCATTCGCGCACATACAAATAGGTCTTGATGTTGCAAGCAGATATAAAGAAGTAGAACGACTATCAACAAAAGCAGCAACTGACACTGCATCTGCTTTTGAACTAAATTGTCAACGAGGATCTGGACCACAATCTCACCTAAGACGTCAATATGTACTGCAGATTGATTAAGGTTAGGAATTTCTTGCGCTGTATTGTCGAAGATGAAACAACATAAAGTAAACTTCAGAGGAGGACACATCGCAATTCATCATTATCATTGATGAATTTAATAGAACATTTGATGAACGATTGTTTTGATATCAGTATGAGTATGAAATATCCCTAAATAATGTTCAAAAGACAAAAGATGCTGTTAATCGATTGTAAGATAGCTGCGTTAAATAATGAAAATACTTTTCTATAAAAGACCAATACGAAGTAATGTTGCTAACATATTTATATGAACCTATGAACCTGAAGGAAAAAACAATGAGCAACTGCTCCTATACTGTGTGTGATCACACATTAAATGTAGAACCTGGCAAGACCTGCAATTCAGTATAGATTTCACTGCTCATCAGCTTGGATTTGTATGCATACAATTACAAGAAATTTATGTGGATACACAATTACCACCGCCTTCACTTCTGCAGATAAATCATGTTTCTAACCCCAGAAACTGCTAGATGAACAATGCATCCTGTCATCTACAATCCATATATTTGTATCAGAAATATTTAATCCTTGTGAGGAATGTATCGTTATGACATCCTAAAGTTCAGAGGGATTTTTCCATCGTTACCGCCCTCTCAATAGCACTCACAGGAACGCACAAAAATGCTATTAAGAACGATCTTTTGTTTCTCGTTAATTCCAGGAAACTCACCATCAATATTTTGTTTGCCTATGTGTGCTGGGCAATAATACAATGGCGCAGGTATATCTGAAAACATTTCTCTACGTAATATAAATAATTGGTGTTGCAGTCTGTCACGAACTATCTTCCGACTTGCAACTATCAAATTAGCAGAACTCAATAAATTCCAAAAAGCATTCGTTGTAGTCTCTGGAGTTACTTTTCAATTTTTTTCAGAGTTCATCAATGACTATATGATTATCAGTTATTTCCTCATAATAATCTACGAACTTGATTAGTCATTCATGCGTAGATGATCCAACAAAAGGTGGTAGTTGACCATTATAGCCATACGTGATAAGCCAAGATCAAGGTGTACGGCTCAGTAGTAATGCCCTCCCTCTTGTACTCCTGTGAGAAATGGACGATATACAGTCGTTCAGAAAGACAGCTAAACTCCTACCACACGCGTTGACTAAGAAAACTACTCCACGTCAAACGGCATGACAAGATTCCTGACAAAGAATTCTACAGAGAACTGAGATGACAAGATTATATGCCATGCTCAGAAGATCACAACTCCGCTGGGCTGGCCATGTCTTCCGTATGACTGATGAGCCTGTTTTATGTGGAACTTACTGAAGGCATGCGATGCAGAGGAGGCCAAAATAAATTGTACAAGGACACTCTTAAAAGCCTCAATGAAGCCCTGTGTCATTGATCCAGGCAGTTGGGAGCAGCTAGCTGAAGACCGCGGTGCCTGGCACCAATAGACCAATTCAGGTGCTGGTGCTTTTGAATTACCACGGATCATCAAGGCCAAATATAAACACCGGCAGAGGAAGAGAATAGACAGCACCAACCCTCAATCGATCCAGGACCCGACAAGTCCTTTCCTTCATTTCCCTAGACACTTCAGAGTGCAGATTCGCCTCAGCAGCCATCTGCGCACTCACAGACTAGCACTGATGTGAAGTCATAGTTGTCTTTGAGAACGAAGGACGAACAACAACAACAATAACAACGCAAACAACAAAAACATTTACGTATAAACGTGTTTCTTTCGTTGCATCAGCAATTATAAAATTGAGTTCAACATAGGGTATAATTAATCTTTTACATAGTCTTTTATGATCATATGATCCTCTTTGCTTAAATTAACCAATTATTTTTCTGCCAAGATCTCTTGCTAATTTATTATGGTTTCAATATCGTCTTGAGTTTTCTTACGAAAATATTTCTTCTGCTGTGGTAACCAAACTTAGTTCTGTAGATAATGTGATATAATTGCTTCTCATACAACAACGATTTCATTGCTTTTACATTAAACAAATATCGTAACAAATTTGTTGCTACCCAGCGTCTTTTACTAATATATTTTATAACCGGATGAAAGATGTTGGGTACAAATTCAAATGACTCGATACAGAAAAATCCAGTCAGATCAAAAGCTGGCAAGGCTCCATTTATTGCATCTCTGTTCATCTTGTGTATTGGATGTCCAAATCGCTCTAAGAATTCAGAACACTCGTCATCTCCAAGAAAACTTCCAGAATAAACCAACCATATCAACGTAGATAACATTTTTATAATCGTATTTAGTATTCCATAATCCGCCATGTCCGTATTCTATGAATATGCGTCGGACATCTTTAAGAAATTCTAAAGGTGTTGTTTTCCTTTAATTTCTTTCTGATAATCGTGGGCAGAGAATGACGGAAGGAGAAACAATTACTCATTAATCGCTTGATAATATCGGATTCGTTAGTGTCTTCCAACTAAAATTTTTTTATTTGTTGAAATTCTGGAAAATGTCTCCATTAAGCATTACAAAATTATCAAAGTACAGATTCTGATCTTTGGAACAGTCAAATGGATACAAGTTAACTGTTCCTAATATTTCGGATAAAATCAAACATATCACATTATATAATTATTTAACTGTTCGAATTCGTAAAAGTATTGTTATATAAGAAGTCCACGGGTGTACGTTATGATAAATTATCTCTATCGAATCTCCATTATTATTATTATTATTATTATTATTATTATTATTATTATTATTATTATTATTATTATTATTATTATTATTATTATTATTAGTAGTAGTAGTAGTAGTAGTATCATTGTTGTTCTAATTAAAATTAAAGTGACTGTGTCCTTGACAGTCCACGGGGTTTGGTATCCAGTTGATTTATGGTAAACCATAATGATTTGTGCGAACTCCATCCCTGATATTATTCTAGTATTGAGCCCTGATGATGTTAGCGACAATAAATTAGCATGCTTGTATGTTTCTGCTGATAGCAGCGTTGTGTATTCATATAGTTTTTCAACCTTTCACGTGAATCCTTTTAGAGATGATACTGAGAATACCAGCAACACCGTTTACAACTGTAACACAAACTACTTTTACTGGTGATATTATGTGTGCTGCTGATAATGATTCAATTATAGTTGCTGCTGCAACAACTACGGCAAATGCAGAACATATAATTAGGTCAGTGACAACAATACGTCTGATTTTGTTTTCCCCACACTGATGATTGTATTTCTCTTATTGCTTTCAATACATGAGCCGGATCTCATCCTCCTAGAAGTATGAGCATTGGGGATGTGTCTGCCTTGAATCTGATGCTTATTTTTCACTTTGAAGCAATCCAAAATGACTTGTTGTTTTGTTTTCTTGCAATAGGTACAAGTAGGAGGATCCAAATATTTTGATCAAGGTAATCAGAAGCTTGATTTATAAAAGTTATGTCAGACAGTTAAAAAAGGGCTCCTATTAGGCCGAAATCTTTTATTCCAAAAAACTGCTGTGTGGAAGACTTGCCAACAAAAGGATCTTTATGAGCTAAGGAAAACTCATCAGCAGCACGATTTGCATTTTCCAAGGTTTCGATCTCATCCGTATCAAGATAAACCTGAATGTTACTATGGACACAGTTCTTGAACTCTTCAAGTTGTGCAAGGTTTCTAAGACTTTCATAATCTTGATCAACATTCTTGGCTAAGCAAATGCTATCAAATAACTGCTCTTTTCTCTTGCGAATTCGACATGAGTTTGTCCAGATTCTTTTCTTATTGTTCCTGAATCTTTGCCGATTAGCATCAAGACTAATTCATCACCCTTTAAAATCCATTCCTTTGTTGTACTGACAGTGAATGTTAAATATCATTAGCTTTACCAGCTAATTCAGATTATAATAATAGAGTTCAATGCCCCCTTAGCTATTTAAAATTTTCAGAAATAGTTACAAAACGAAGACAATATTCGTATACTTGTTTTTCGCTGAAAGGGGACACTTACTTGATATTCTTAGTAACCTCAAACACTTGAACCTGTTATGTGAATTTGGAATGTGTTGTTCACTAGCCATTAATATTTTTTATTTTAAATTACACTACAGCTCTGCGTTCTCTCTCTTCATTTGCACTTGCACCAGTCCGTATTTCTCTTCCAGATTTTAACTGCATTTCCATCTGGTTTTCTTCTTTCTCTAGCTGCTTTTGTTTCTCTCTTTCTCTTTCCTCTCTTTCCGCTTGTAACTGCATTTGTTTCTCTCTCTCTCTTTCTCTCTCTCTCTCTCTCCTCTTTCTCCTATTGCAACTGCATTTGTTTTTCTTCTTTATGTTTCTAAAGTTTTTTCTTTTACCTCTAAATTTATCTGGTATTTTAGGTTTAGCTTTTTACGTTTTTATCAGTCTCATGCAGACTTACTGATCGAAACCAGCGCAATTTTATCAAAATCATTTATTTAACTAAATTGTGGACCAAAATGTTTCTATTTCTTGCTTCGTGAAAGAATTGTTTCCCTCCGAAAGATCATATTTTCAGGCAAGTTGACTAAATTAGTCTGTTTATAACAGTCCACTGCTGCTGGTTAATGTGGCATATTATGATGTCAACCAATGTGTACAGATCAATTCTAAATATGCGGTTTGAAGCAAGCCTGAACAGTGTAGTCTAAGTGGCTGATGACCCGACAGTCTTAAATAAGTATTTATCTAAGTAGGATAATTCAAAACAATCGATGTATTCGTCTAATTGACGTTCATATTTTTATATAAACTATCTACGTTCGACTATCTCCGGAAACAATTTATAAATCATTTTTTCAACTTGCCATCTAGTATATCTGCGCAAACAAGTATTCTAAGCAATTAGTCCACAGACGTACATTACATACAGTTAACTTAAAACTAATAAAGAATGCTAGCCACGTTATTGTAAAATGCATTATAACTTCCAATATAAAAATAGAACCTTTTAATTTCAGCTTCTTTAAAATGGATATATTTTTTATTGGTGTGCTAGCGCACTGGGGACTCTGTCTGGCGGAGGACAGTCCTTTCAAAGACTAAATTTCCTCCTTGAGATAACAGACACAAAATTGATAACTAATGATCCGACCGTCTCAAGTGTACTGAGCCAGATTGAGTTAGTCGCGTTTTGTGCAATACAGTTGATTTCATTTCGAGGTGCAAGTGCACGATTATCGCCAACCTACTTCCAGGCTTTTGTCACCATCAGAAAATAAAAACTGTGTAATGTATCTTAGTTTGTTATTATATTTTAATTTTAATTGATCACGTATTTCAGAATTTCATTGTTGTTTCTTTAGTTTTAACTCGCTTTCTTTTCGGAAATGGCGGAAAGATAAACACCCGGTCAATGTATTTGTTGTTCAAGACAAGTAATGTATGATCCAGCAGTGTTTTCCACCATAAAATATTGCGAAGGTATGCATTTTTTCTTCGTTGTCATACTTATTTCCTTGTGTTGCATGAATTCGCTATTAATCAAAGTAATATCCATAGAGTTGATTATATTGTTATTAGTCGATTTATTTACCATAGTTTAAATGATTTTCAAGTTATTTATTGCAATTATTATTATTTCGTCTTGGTTAAGAACGTTTGTATAAATGCTTCTCTTTACATACTTTCAATATTACAACCCCCAACATAATAAAAGTAATGAATATATTCAAGCAACACAAAATCATCTGTTCAACAATTATACGGACCAAAATGTTTTCATCTCTGCCTCGATACGATTCAAGATTATATGTCACCGAGAATTTTCCAAGCAAAATTATGTGAGATCTCTTTGAATAAATAATTTAATATATTTACCTATTAGCAACCTAAAAGTATCCAGAACCATGGCTACATCAATTTAAAAAACGTGTCAGTTTGAAATTACATATAATTTGTATGTATAAAAAAGGTCCAGAATAAAACTTGTAATAACCGGTTTATTGACCATAATTTAAAGAGGCCATTGCTTTTTTCTACCATCTGCCACTCAGCCAATTAAGGCTGCATTGACTAATTGTGAAATAATATTTTTGTAAATCAAGAAAAAGTTCTTCTTCAGAAGAGCTAGGCTATTTACTAAGTAACAATTGTTTCAGGTGTGAGTCTATTTCTTTTGCTTTTCCTTTAATATTTGCCATAATATTGTACATGGTAGCTTTAGCGAAACAAATGTAACAAATATGTTCAGAATTCCTGTTGTTTGTTTATTATTTTAAAATTTTGTTTTAAAAATACGGTCTTTGCTCCATTTTTTCCCGTGGAAGAATGGTAAGCCGGTAAATATGTAGTCGATAAATAAAGCAATTCAATCACAAGGGTCGTTGAAATAGCTAAATATATTTAAGACAGATATTTCTACAGCTACTTATCCAAACCATGCAACATATTGGCAATATTTGAAAAATAACCTTAACCATCATCTCATGCATAGCGCATGAATATAAAAGAGGAATCTCACATGTTATATATTAGTGACAAGCCAATACATAGTTTCAAGTAACCATTCTAGCAGCGCCACACATTTCTTATTAGGTTTTAATAAATCGTGGAATGTGGAATGTGGAATTATTAAATTACTTTACTTTTGACAAAGCTGAGAAACACTTTTAAATATTTAGCTTTCCGTCCGTATATCTAGTGAAGAGATTTCATGTGCAGCAAATAGCACAAAATGTAACATATACATGCATACGCACACACGCACACATATATATATATATATATATATATATATATATATATATATATATATATATATATATATATATATATATATATATATATATATATATATATCTGTCTCTATGTACATTTCTAGTATTGAAATTTATAAAGAACTTTTCATTCCTTTAGAGATTTCATAAACCATTACAAATACTAGTACGGAATATTTCATATTTTAAGCTGCTCGTACTATTTTCACGTTGATAATTAAAAATAAATTAAAGGAACAACTCTCTCTTTCTCTCATAGCTGTAAGTTTGTTGCTCATGGTACATGATTTTGTTTAATTTTTGTAATTTTTATTCATGGTTGTAAAGTGTATAGATTATATCTTCTTATTAATTTGTGTACTTGACCTTGCTTATTGAAGAACTCAAAATGCATGGTATCTTTAAACAGATGTTTATATATGTGTGGATAATTATTGATAATATTATTATTAATGAGACTTGAAATGGCAACTATGGTGAAATTACTTAATGACTGTTGGAGGTTCGAAGTTTGAAGAATAATTATATAACTTCCCATTGGTTGTGCTTGGTCACGAAGATAGGATACATTCGGAACAAAATGAGTAATTCATACGTTCACTTGGGTCTATTGCGATATACGTTCGCATATACGCAGAAAATCAAGCAAGCGGATTTATTCCGATTTTTTGAGTAACTCACATTTATTGTGTTCTAGTTGTAAATTTGCGGACGTCTTATGTTGTTCATATATATTATTCGAGAAGACAAAAAATTGTTTGGACTGTTCAGTGGAAAAAGTACTCATAAATAGGACCATAACATTATTCTGTAACTGTTATAACTATTTGAAAGAAATCTGCTCAAAGCCATCTTGACGACGTCACGGATCTTATAGGATGAGTACATTTCCGGTATTGAAATTTATAAACAAACTTTTCATCCATGTAGGACCTGCATGGACTGTTATAAGGACTGGTTTAAATTTACTTCATAATGCTGTAAGTTGCTCTCACATTTGATAATTTATAACATTGATAATTAAATTGTTTGTTAGGGTTTTAAACGTTATTGGATTTATGGTGTTGCTTTTCTGTTACTTAAGTTTGTGACAATCGAGTCGTAACACATACATAAACACACACAAACACACACGCACTCTCTCTCTTCTTAGAACAAAGTTTGGAGATTGTAATATGTATTAATATCTGGCTCTACCCTCCTTCCTCTCTTTCCTGCTCTTTTTATATTCATTCCTTGTGTGAATACATGGTTTCCCTGACAGTAATCTAAATTCTTTACTTGAATAAAAAGATAATCCATAGCCATAGAGGTGTCAGATGCTGTATACCAGTTCTAATTTGACCTTTGTGGAAATAAAGCAAATGGATTTTCAGCGGAACTAATTACTACATATCAAATGCGGGTTCATGTCTTAGTATATGACTTCTACTGATTAGAATCTATTATCCTCTACAGATTATTTATATTGGATTTTCCTTCTTCAAAACCGTTGGTAGATAGCTATTCTGTACAATATGGCTTCTGCGTGTAAAATTAATTAATTGCTCAAATTTAGAAATATCTTCCAAACAGCTATCCCTCATGGACAAAAAAATAATCAGTAGATTTTAACAAAGCTATAAAAGAAGATGAAATTACATGTCATCAAGTACCTTATATGATGCTCGTGTGAAGAAACAAGATTTGCAATTATATCATGATATACTTTAGTTTGTTTACCTACAATTGTTAATAATACAAAAAAAACAAAACAAGAGAAATAGATTCTAGAAAACTAATATCATTCAGACACCGAAGGTCCATTTGCTAAGGTTTTCCTAGACTATATATTTATGAATGGATTTACCCATACCATCTTAATAACAGTGCTAAAACTACTCTGACGCGTTGTCAACGCGATAAATTTCAGATGACAATTACGGAAATGATGTCTAATGAATGACTGTATACAGAAGCAAAGACGGATAAAATGTCCTGTTATGACATTGATGCAACTTCCAAAGATGGACATTTAACCAAACTCTGTTGATGACATTTGATGTTATTGAGAACGGATCATGTATTTCTCTCTAGAAAAATCATGTTACCTAATGTCTGATTTATTAGATGTTTAGGAACCCAAACTTGTCGAAAAGTAGATAAATCTGGAAGTGATTATTATAACTTTATCCCGGGTCTGCATGTATGTAATAGTCTTGTATATAAGGGATATTTACTGTGAATTCGTTTTTCCTATCTTATCCATATGCCTTAGCTAGCCATGTGTTTGCCTTTCATTATGTGAAGAGAGATCTATTTATTTCAGATATTCATTAAAATTACAAGGTTTTTTTAAACTTCAGAATTAAGAAACAGTGATGGAATTACGTCAGAGTAATTTAAAGTCATTTTGGATTAGATCATTGCGATTCAGCAGGACTATTCAAACGATACAGACTATTTGCGAATCAGCACAATATAATGGACACCATTCCAAATACCACTAGAACTCATTTTCAATAATGGAAGCGTTTGGAATTACAATAAAACTGTTAGGACTATATATCATTCGATTCCATAAACTACAAATTACGCTTAATTGCTCATTTTAAATTGTTGGAAATAAATATTTGTTGACTTGTAAAAAAACTAGTTGGATTTAAGTCTCTTCTGTTACTTTGATTAAGACCATAGAGTCTTGAAAAGAAAATTGGAGGATCGTCCAATGTCTTTAAATATTTCAAAGAAGCTGCAATTACTTTTGAATTGTAATTTAACTTCGGTTTGGAATTTTGTGAATCAATGCTATTTTTATTTCACATATTTGAGAATACTATAGTGAAACCAAGTTCTCAACTTGTGATCATAAGTGTAGAGCTTTGGTTTACAAAAGTCCCAGGAAAGGGTTAGAAATAAGGGAGAGATTCTTGAACCTTCTGATGTAAAGGCTTCCTATCAAAGCTTGGGATAAACAAATATTTGTTTGTTGTTTGGTAGACAAGGATCTTTTGAAGCAAGATCTCAAGCTTGATAAATAAGGCTGTATCCGGAATGGAGATAGCATTAAGGTAATTAGAGTTTAAAAACCTCGTCCATTTAGATTTAAGATTACCGTTGCATTCATTTGTAATGCTCAATTATTTATGGTCTAATATACCCTTCAATCGGACGATCTTAAAGTAACTTGCGTAAGCAATTCAATATTGCGAATTCATATATAAATATACACTCGCAATGGTAAATATCATACTACACAGAGATTAAATTCACATATCATCTCAAGAAAAATCTGACTAAAGGATTTGTTTCAAGAGATAGTTCCTGGATCGGTTCTAAATGTGTACGCCATTAAGTTTTTCATGACCAATCAGAAATAACTGTTCATAAACCTTTCCCTCCAAATAATGTCTGTCGTCGATTTCTTAGTCTAAAACACCGGGTCAGTATATACTGAAGCTTAAAGTAGTTCCTTTTATGTTTAGAGATGAAATAAAATAATCATTGAATTGTCGCCTGACATTTCTGATTTGATTATGTTAACTTGAAAGCACAACTCATTTAACATTAAGTTTCTACAAGTTCCAAATTGCGACACATCACAATGTTCTTTTATGAAGTTGTTTATATACAATACCTCAGATAATACACTGGTGTTGAGGAAAAGTTCTGTTGTTTTGTTAAGTCTTGCATTTTGTTTTAAAATCCACGATATAATCTATTTTACTTCTGCAATTTATTTAGCATATATAACATTCATTTTTATGCACCGAATAGATTTCAGATAAATTTTGCTTTAGCATGTTATGAGAAGCATTTATTCAATAACCGTGTGTAATGTATAAATAAGGGACTTTGTACATCAAATGAAGAGTACCAGGTCATGTCTTATCTAGCGGGTTTGTGGTCAAAATGTAACACACATGGAGAGTCAAGAGTTGCCTTAGCTAGTCAGCGTTCTTTCCAAAAGGTTAAGTTATAACTCTTTAGAGAGTAGTATTTGAAGAAACAGTTGTTTTGGTCTGAGAAATAAACTTTAAAATGTAGAAAGAAACTAATATTTGAAATTCGAATCGTATTGAATTAATTTTCTGAATTTGTTTAATAGGTAAAATAACACGCCAGATGAGTTTTGTTTGAGGCAAATATGTTGGTGATCAATTTGTTGTTTTTTTCTAGAGGAAACCATTTAATGATGTAAATTACTTTTATATAAATAAGAAACATGTTAGGGTTTATTAAAGGTGCAGAAAGTAGTATTCAGAGACATTCAAGACCTCCTTTTGAAACGGTCTCGAGATTGGTCAGCATTTTTTATTGGTAAGAAAATACAAATTGTGGATGGTAACATATCCGTTGTGTTTATAATACTGATGATATTATTATTTCCTCTATGCGACTACAGTTGAATGCAGTTTATAAACTAATTTAGTAGTAGGAGGAGTTATATGACTGAGCCAATTATAAATATGTGCGAAATTTCAGCTTGGGTACATAGTAATTGATTGCAATTAGCGTTTATATTTGTATCATTATTATTTTAGTTTATTCCTTTCTGTAAGATAAATGAAGGAAACACGAAGATAAATGTTGACTACATATGAGTATTCATGAAAACCCTCATTCAATAATTAAATACGTATTGCAGTGCATGCATCATTCATGTATAAGTACTGAAAGATTATCTTACTCTTATAGGCTCTGTTTGAAATGGACGACATATGCTTCAGTATTGGGCAGGGTCCTAATAACTATTTACATCACAGTTAGCTTGACCAACACACCATGATGAAATAATATCTAATTTGTTTGGGACAGTTGAATACAATCGTCTAGAGTAGTCCTAATATATTGGCACAATTTGCATTTTGACCAATAATGACATACATCATATCTTAAATCTAATCCTTATTATTGTTACCAAGATAGATAATCAAACTAAAGAAACACTATGATTGTGTGGTTGTGCAAATAAGTAAACACGTATATTGTGCAATGTGGCTGTTAGCTAAATCAAGTAAGAACAGACATTGGCATGGAAGTATAAATGTGTCAACAGCAAAATGATTTCGAAATTTCTAATTGGCTTTTGATTTGCCATCAATTGTAACATTTACTCTATTTAGCACTTGCAAAGCATTAAAACACATATAATTCTTGTTATGAGATACCAGTTCAAGCAAACATCTTTGTATGTAAATTTTACCTTAAATCCGTCAATTTAAGCTCAAGCAAATTGATTTGTTTAAGATCCATAGTAAACAACAAATGACATCAGATGTAAGTTTAAAATGAAACTAGCAAGTGGTACTACAATGGTAGTATCTTAACGTCAGTCATAAAAGGTGTTTGTAATATGTAAACATGGCTATGAAAAGTTAGGTTGATTTGCTAAACGTTTCTAACTGTACAACTGACTTAATCAAAGTTTTTGACTTTGCTGTATGTTTGGCTAAATATAGTACATTAAAACGTTCTATTAGAACCATTTTGTACAATTAATGTAAGTTTGCTTTGCGAAGAGTGTTTTCGATACAAAGAGAAACATAAGTTTTCATGTCACAAACGAAATCACGCATTCACACGGTATTAGCGGGAAACATTGTGAGAAGTTAGGGGTCTCGTATGTATCTCAAAAGGTCATAATTTGTAATTTTTCTTGTCGACTAGTTTGTTCTCCCTGGCACATCTGTAGTTAGATTATCATACAGATATATTAATATAATATTATATACATTTAGATTGCCATGGAGATATAGTGATAGATTGCCATATATATATATATATATATATATATATATATATATATATATATATATATATATATATATATATATATATATATATATATATAAGACTGTCACGACAATAACAAAGTGTTAGTAGATATTTATACTCTAATTATATCATCGTTTGTTGCCTGTAATACATTATCAAGATAAGTGCCGAATGGCAGCAATTTAATCGGAGTTTGCAATGTTGCAGATCTTATGCGTTCGTGAATATATATATATATATATATATATATATATATATATATATATATATATATATATATATATATATATATATATATATATATATTGCCAAATGTCATGAATATATGTAGAGACACATTCAGTGTTCTGTTTTTATTCTTAAAGAAGTTTATGTAAGTTAAATAATCTCCTTGTGCACTGCATGTCCGTACTGGGCGTTCCAAGCCACATCTTTCGAGGAAGATTATAGTCGGCTGTCAGACAAGTATACGGTCATGTCTTACTGAGAAATGCTAATTATATACGTTTGACTGACTGCACATATTTAAAGGTCAGACTGCTCTTCTTTAGAATGTTCACATGATCCGTACATGTTTAATAAATGCAGGTTTCAAGAGAACATTGCGTGTCGCTATTGTTTATTTGTGATGAAACATGATGTACTTTCTTACTCCTAAATAGTATTTTCCTCTAGATATTGCATTTATATAATATAAGAAAGGCAGACAAAAGACGCATGCAGTGCGTCACTAACAAATCCTGGGTATTGGTTTAAAGGCACTTAATTTCAAATGACTTCATAATTGTGGTAAGACGACCGTACTGGAACGAATAATACGTACATAAAATATTATGGCTATATATATATATATATTCAACGTATAAGTCTGACAATGATACGGATGATGGAGTCCGTCAATATTGACTCGGACAAGCGCTAGACAAGAACAACGAGCAATCACCGATGAGTACATCCAAATTGTATTTAAAAGAGGAAAGGATATATTGTTTCTGATCCTATCTTGTACTGGAGAAGTCATCTACGCTTATTCCTTCAAACTTTACAACTAGATCCAGACAATCCAGACAATACATCGTTCCTGGTTGCATGATTTGAAATTTGGAACACTTTGCCATTTTATTATGCAGCTTATTAACATAGCGGATTGTAGTTGAAAGGGTGACTCCAATGAAGATCTGCCTTGGTAATGTATTTGTTTTTGTACCAAATCAGTTTTCCACCTGTTACTATATGGAGACATATAACGGGAGATAGCGCACTAATTTATCTATCTCACATTCCCATTATTTTCGTTGTATGTGCAAATATCAGCGTTTGATTTAGTATTTCAATGCAAAAAGCTTTTGAGGTTTTATATGATTAGGATCTAATGACAATCACCAGAAAGAATTAAATACTTATGAAATGTCATCTGACAACACTAGATGTACTACATTTGAAAAGGTATATTGATCCAGTAAGTAATTTCCTGCATCCTTTAATAATAGCTTTTTATTCTTGGCAACTTAATTTCTATGGTTCAATTGGGCAATACCATTTCTACAATTTTGCTGAGCTTGTAGACCTCTCCTTTCAGCCATATAATACCACAAATAATGAATAAATGCCACTTCTGAATGGAACACCATTGAATCCACGTACAGGAAATTGGCAAACTATATAGTTACTTTGATGAGGTCACTAGTAATTTATGTTTTAGCTTTAATAATATAGTTTGCCTATTTTAAAGAAGGCATACCACTCCAGCATACCATATTTATTGTTAACGATGCATACCACATTTATACTGATAGTTCTTGTCATTATAATATTCGATTCGTGAGAGATTTGAATTTTATAGCAGTATCAGAAGAACACACCAGAAGGATACGTTGTTTTTAGGAACTTCTTTGTCGTTCGTTTTGAACGTTTTGTTAGCGTGTCGTATGCCCTATTTTCCCCAATATATCATCCATAACACATTTATGTAACAATGCAAAAACTGCAATTACATTCATTAATTTATCCATTGATATATCCCACCTCCTGGATGCTTACCTTCCGTCCCTATAATTGGGTAAACGCTCAAAGATCTATTTTATAAATTTGGTCAGCGACAATTTTTAATTCTAAGAATGTGTGTATGCAGAAAAGATAACTTATCACATGCTATTCTGTATCAGCAACAAGATTAATTGACGATGCTAGCTTGAAGTTAGATGTTATTGATACAGATCGATTAATATATGTGTCTTCAGTAATGTATCCGGTAGAGTGGGATAGCAATGGTCTCGAATACATTTGAAAAATCTAACCCTGATTTAAGACAAATGAAAATCTAACACTAATGAATTTTGATGAATATGATACATCCACTAATGCATGGCAATGTATGGATTATGTCGACCACAATATTTCATCTTTGTTTCATCATTTATTGTATTGGTGGCAATTGCAAAATTGTACGATCTTATACATATGTAGGTGCTATTTCAGCTCTGTATTTACGTCTATGCGATATGCATCACAGAAATAAAATGTTTATGTTCAATATGATAAAATATTGTTTAAGGAAGCTTGTTCAGGGCCACAACAGTCAATGTATGATGACATGTTTTAGATATCTTGTAACAAGTCTACATGATACGAATCTACTAGTTTGCATTAAATTGTATTACAAGGATTTTAAAAATAACATATAATTTGGGAAGGAAATACCTAAATATTGATTATTATTATTATTGTTATTATTATTATTATTATTATTATTATTATTATTATTATTATTATTATTATTATTATTATTATTATTATTATATCTCTGATTATTAGTCTCATTTTCAATAAATATACATCAGTGGATTTTGCATTATTTCCTTTTCTTTGTTTTGTGTACTTTTGTTTTGATTTTATTCCGCATAACATATACACGTTATATTTGCCAGACTATTCTGAATATGACGTTAATGTACCTTAAATAATCAGTTATAACCATACCCAACACGATTAGCAAATGGCAATCTGATTTGTACTCAAAGTATTGGTATATGTATACATAGCCACTCAATTATAGCTGGAACTTAAGGAAGGGTATAAAAATGTTCACCATGTTTCGAAAGCTCGAAACAAAATAAGTTATATCTACCTAATAATTTGAGTCAATAATATGAGAATCACGTAGAGCTGGGAAGATATGGGTAAGTAGGTATAAGCACTATAATAAATTACGAATACGTTTATGTTACAAGCCTAATACAATATTTTAAAACAAACTTCACCCACAATATAAATATGTGTATTTGCAATTTCACAAATAATGAAAAAAGCCACCTCATAACACGTAAAAAGTAAAAATAGAAGCTTCAAATGTCTACCAATTCTGAGATCAATGGATCTCTTGCTGACTCTGTAACGTGCATCAAATGCGAGAGACACAATACAGTATAATTATCTGATATCTGCAAAATACAAACGCGAATCTCCAGAGCGACCAAATATTTCATTCTCATCTAAGTACACCATCACTGCAATTTCTGAAAGGTATGAACTAAAATGTATGATGAACGTATTTTTCTATATGTAAATATTCACTTCGTGTTATCACGCATCATCCTTCCAGCTCTGTTTGGCATATATTTGTAACTTTCCGTATAAACCATGCATTTAACTCTGTGTCAAAAGCCCCTTTTTATATTTAGATGGATGGAAATTGATCACTTTGATAATTTGTCTACTACGCACGAATGCTTATATCAGCGCCTTCTTTCTATCTTGGTTCTTAGTTGAGGATGTATATGGGATGGCGTGCGCAAGCAACGAAATTGGTGCCGATCTCAAAAAGGTAAGTATTATTTATCTCAGTAGACTTTGCTTGAATATTTAACATATATAGGTCAGACATTTGGTTTGCTAATGACATTTAGTCTGAGAGTACGAATGTATTCATCGTTTCTTGGCACACCCACCCAACACCAATTTCATGCATTATTCATTCATTATGATAGATCGTGGTTTTCTATTTCTTAGTTCGTAGCTCATACTCAATAAATAGTACAATCATTTTTGCAGTGATAAATTTGTCCTTTAAAATTTTCGATATTAAAAAAATATATCTTTGTTCCTTGTTGTTTTGTATCCGTTGACACGTGCTATACCTACTTGTCCATCATTCTCTCTCTCTGTAAACACACAAATGTCGATGACAATTTTTTTCAAATACGTACAGTATAGAATACAAATGCGCATAAGGTTTACATGATCAACATATATATATATATATATATATATATATATATATATATATATATATATATATATATATAAAATGAGCTGTATCAAAGATATACTACGATATATATATATATATATATATATATATATATATATATATATATATATATATATATATATAAGATGGAGCACTGAAAACACTTTTTAGCTATGCTATTCACCTTTCGGCATATGAAATTGATTTATACCAACACTTTAAGTGACATATTATATTTAGTTCATGTGGTATATATATATATATATATATATATATATATATATATATATATATATATATATATATATATATATATATATATATATATATATATATATATATATATATATATATACGTCATTTCTTCGCCAGGTTATATCAAATAGCAAGAATAAAAAAAACTACTACTACCATGTTAATTATTTTATCCACACTACGGTTATCAACACAATTATCACATCACTTCGGTTTAAGAGCAGCATAAATGCTAAATATCCTGTTATCCTGGTTGATTAATGTTTTAGTGTCACCCTGCTATATTATCTTATTGATCTCTTTATATTCGCAAGCTGGCAGAGGATCACACCTGTGCATTTGTAACTGCCGGAATGAAGTACATATAGACCACGTATTATTCTAACAACTCCATGTCTTCAAATGAAATGTAGTCAATCGGGAACAACGTGGTGAAGACATTCTCAGAAAATGAAGCTCATGTACAACCAAAAAACATAATATGCAGAGACATGATCGTTGTCAAAGTCAAGCAAATTTAGTTCTGATGGTTTATGTTGACCGTTAATCAAAAGGATGCCTTAGGCAATCCTAGCTTGTCAAATATCATATCATAATTGCCTTGGATGTCTCCATGACAATAATTTTAAAACTCTACAAACTCAAGTGCGGGCGCTGAGATCATGTTGGGTACATATTTGCCATCTAAACCGTTCCTGAAAGTTTTTTTGGTGTGAGTCTGTGCCGAACGCTAACATTGACAGAGCTGACGTATATTCGGATTCCACAAATGTGTTATCCATTTGGTCGATATAGGTGGAGCAATCTATATATATATATATATATATATATATATATATATATATATATATATATATATATATATATATATATATATATATATATATATATATATATATCCAAAAGTAAGCCAATTTGAAGACTATATTTCATACCATATCTAGCCTTAAACACAGATAATTATGTCGATAATTATATTATTGTGACAGTTACTTGACTGTTCTTTTTTTAATGAGTTGTTGATTTTAAAAAAACTCAATATGTGAATCAATTAGTCTTATACAGAGTTTTTATCGTCCGTGATATGAATCGGTTTAATAAGCTTCCACTAAAAATGGACATGCTGTGAGATTGAGACCAAACTTGCATGTTGGTTCACCACTCAAATAAGTCCGCATGAATATTTTCAGTCTAAAATCAGTAACTTATTTATAATATGCTGCGGACAAGGCATATATGTAAACGGCTTTTTCGTTAAAGTGGCACTGAACGTAAGAATGTATTAAGAATGACATTTTACAACCAAATCGGAATAATACTTGCAATTGGAATTTCTAAGTAGTGAATTTGGAATTTCTAAGCAGTGAATTCCTTTTAAACATACTTCTTTTCCTAAGGTTGTATAATAACGGTGATGCGAATTGAACTATTAAGGTGAAGTGTAATAATTTGTGTCATGTCTAGGAACATAATTCTACTTCTAGTTCTTTCAAGCTGAGCATCTCAGTTTCATGCATTAGCGATGTTTCAACATTTTCATTTGTATTAAAGCAGAAGATTTACGGTTTTGAGTACAACATCTACACTATAATGCACAAAAGATGCATTTGTTGAGACCATTGTTTACTTCTATTTCGCACAGGCAGAATTAAATCAGAGGCAGTGACTCAAAATATATCTTTGGCCAATCCACATTTTGTAAAAAAAAAACTCTTTATCGTTGAAATCGGCATTTCAGAAACATTTCTTCAAAAATAATGATAGCGACTTTATTTAATCAATATCCTGTCTTGTATTTATATGAGGGTACGTGGATGGCAAGTGTGCGATGGACCTAAGAAAATAGTCATGATAAAGCAAAATAAACAAGGTTATAATAAACGTATGCACAGAGTTTTGTCAATGGTAATATTTAGTGTTGTATGCAGATATTAATAACGTTGAACAAGTTCATTACCACATACAAAAAGGACATAGTTTCATTGAGGTATATTTAACAATAATGTTCATATCTTTAAATATATTTTAATGATATGAACACTATTGTTTATTTATATCGTTGATTACATATCTGATACAGAAATAAGTAAGTAACAATAAAGATGATACTTTCAGGTTTCAAGAACGGTTCGAAAGGATTTTAATTGAATGCAAATGTATCCTTATTTTCAGTACATTTGCAATTTTTCTTGAGTTGCTTCAGACTGTCCTGTTGTTACTTGCACTCTAAAATGATCATACGCATTATTCTGTATCGTAATAATCATTATCATTATTATCAATATCCACGAGACTTTATGATATGATATCGAATAAGCTCTTGTAATGGCAAAAATAATTGGTAAGCCAATAGCAAAAGAGACCTGGCAGCAAAGCGGACACATGTAATTGGGCAATAGTTGATTGTATCAAACCTCGACCTACAACAGTTCTGTTGGTTGCAAAATCTGCAGTGATAGAAACTGAAAAGGATAGCTATGCTTCACAAACTTACCTATAAATCCGTTTTATCATATGCTCCATAAAAGTCAACACATAGTATAAAAATGCTTCGAAAGCAGTATGTTCGGTTGTTTTTCAAACTTGTATTATTTTGTAAATATGATTTTTTAATTTAATGTAACTCAAGCAGTTATAATGGACTACATTATAAGGTCTTCATAACATTAAACATGTTTTTTTTAGATAACAAATGTATTATATTCAATTTTTTTTAATTTCACTGGCTTACATATTTATGTTTCATATGTTATTTTCTTGTGTATCATTCTTACATTTATTTTGTAGAGTAATGGTAAACTTCATCTAGTGTGCTTTAAGAGGCCGATTCAAGTGGGTCAGTAAGATAAATAGTACAATAATATAAAACGTATGGTTGGATTACCATCTCGTGCTCTACAATGTATTGAAGCAAGCAAGATAACAAGAAGATATTGATGCTACTAAGTCGCTTCTGACAAAAACATGAAAACCGCGTTTGAATCTAGCAAATATTTAACCATTCTTATAGAAAAGGCTATTACAATACACTACAGAATTCCAGACTATGGTGAATATACACGACTAAAAGTGCTTTTATCAAATTAGTTGCTACGTTTAAATAAGAGTGAAATATGAATTACATGGTATTTTTCTAGTCTATAAAATAGGTCACCAACATCTTCAAACCGTTAGGAAATTAAACTAATTTCACAGTACATATATAATCTTGAAAGATAAGAGAAAAGTAACCAGAGAAATGTGTTTTTCTTGACAGTTATAAAACGAGAATTTATCCTTGTTTCCTTTAAATACATTCAAAGTAGCTACGTTCTAATAAGGACAAATACACTACAAGACTAAGCCTTGAAGAGACAAATTTATCACTGGGAATAAACTGAGCTGTGACAAATTAATCACTAGAGCAGATGGGACAAATTCAACACTAAAGTAGGTTGGACAAATTCAGCACTAGAGTAGCAGGGACAAATTCAGCACTAGAGTAGCAGTGACAAATTCAGCACTAGAATAGCTGGGACTAATTCAGCACCAGAGTAGCTGGGACTAATTCAGCACTAGAGTAACTGGGACTAATTCAGCACTAGAGTAGCTGGGACTAATTCAGCACTAGAGTAGCTGGGACTAATTCAGCACTAGAGTAACTGGGACTAATTCAGCACTAGAGTAGCTGGGACTAATTCAGCACTAGAGTAGCTTAGACAAATTCAGCACTACAGTAGCTAGGACAAATTTAACACTAAAGTAGTTTAGAAAAATTCAGCAATAGATTAGCTAGGATAAACACCACTAGGGTAGCTGAAATAAACTGCACTAGAGTAGCTGAGACAAACTGCATTAAAGTAGCTGGGACAAACAACACTAAAGTAGCTGGAACAATTGAACACTAGAGTAGCTGAGACAAATTCAGCGCTAGAACAGAAGGGACAAACAAATTAAGAACATAGTAAACTTTGCCGGGACCAACTCAATCTGCTTGATTAAAAGCAGAAAAAATGGGAAATATTATATGCATATATGTTTCATCCGCTTTCAAAACACTATCGTGCAAGTTCAATATTAACAGGCATAGAACAATATTAGAGACAATTTAGACATATTAATCAACCATATGTTGTACATACTTATCTAATAACCATTATAACAATGGAATAACTAATATCTTGTGCCTAATTCGAATATTTGAATCATAGTCGATGTTGTTGGATAACGCGTGAGAAACGTTCTCAGGACGATCAACAAAATACAAGAAGAGTAGCAGATGTAAAGGCCAATTCTAGCTCGAAAAGCCAATCTCCACCCCTCTCTACCCTCTAAACAAATACAAATTACCTCTTCTCTACCTTAATATTCCACCCCAAACGATTTACCCAAAAACCAAAGGCAGATTCAGTCTCCGATATAATCGTATACTTTTTACACACCATCTATATAAATTACATGTATACCGAGATTTTGTTTGTAACAAATATTGCATAAAGTAATATAATCTGGAAATTAATCAATACTCTCTGCAAGCCAAGCCTTTGATGTGCGCAACAGAAGTTGCATAAGGTAATGCAATCTGGAAATCAATAAATACTCTACAAGCCAAGTCTTTTATGTACGCAGTCTGAAATCAATGTTCTACATCAACCAAGTCTTATATAAGTGTTAGTCACGCAAAAACGTTAAGATGTATGAGCATTATGAAACAAATTTTCCAGAACATTCTAGAAAACATCACGCAAAACATATAAATTTATAAGAAGCTAAAATATTGAAATGTGTCAGCAAGGTGATATTTTTCCAGAACATACTAGAAGGCGTCACGCAAGTATATATAAAACAGCTGTAAGCACTTACGAAAGAGAGAGCCGACATCTCCACCGGGCGAAATCAAGTAAGTGGCGTTTTTCATATATATTGTTTATATAATATATCATACCCTATCATTATCATACCTTTTTTGATAATCTATTTCATACCAACTAACTCTCATTGGTCAAATATCTGTTAACAGGCTGTCAATAATACGAAACGCATGTACTAAATCGTCCATATACCACGCAAATAAGATCGTATCTGATCAAGTATTTTTTATATGTGATACTGGCAGTTTGGCAAATATCTCTCTTAGCTGTGAGTCTAAGTTCAATCTTTCTGCACGCTGTTCTAAGAGAAACACCAGCCACCGATATTATTAGCAAAAACGGATTTAATGATGCTCCATTTGAAATTATACCAGAACTAGTCATTAGCAGTGGTAAATATGACATTACTCAAAGTATTTTGTTATAGAATTTGTAACATTTTTCACGTACCAAATTCTTTTTAATAAGATTTATAATATTGTTTTGGAATATCTTTTGAAATATGATTCAAATCAAATAAACTTTCTTAATTATAATATTTATTTACATAGTCCCCAGGTTTGATTAAGTAGTTAATTGCGGTGTTTCAGATACAAATTCCAAGCACCACCAGTAAGACGCTACAGTTAATTTCTCATCATATGCTCCCAGTATAATTTTTTGACATTTGTATTTAATATTACAGATACTACTCTAGAGAGAACATCAGCATAATGATGCCATGGAAGCAGTGTAATAAAAATACGAAATTTTGAAGAGCTAAATACAAATAGTTTGTACACACCAGTGACCTCTACAGTGTGTTTGATAAAGATATTTTGTATCGTCCACCTCGCTGACTCAGTTGCAACTGTGTACCTAATATTTTTGAATTGTTTGTGAGGAATTTTAATCAGATTCTTTCTAAACTATACTATGAATCCCAATGACGATATCATTCAGTTTTGCGTTAATGTCAGCGAGTTTCATGTCAACAGTTGGTGGGATTTCCAAAAATTCATTCGTGGTTCTTTTTATGTTTTGGCGAAAACGTTAAAAAACGTACTCACGTGATTGGTAAAATCAATTTGAGAGTAGTCATTTCACTTTTGATCGTTGTTAACAAAATTGTTATTAGAATTTCCTTATCATCATCATATTTCTTCGTTGCATCAAAATCTGGCATTCGAAGATTATTGATACCATTATTGTTCATAATGAGAAATACATGCACCATACCAACGCGCACTGACACGTACTTTGATTATTGATCATCGACGTATTTTTTCGTTGCAGCGTCATTATCTGCGGTTGGAGTTCCAAGATATGTAATCTTGTACTGGTTCATAATAATGTTCCTCGTGAATAAATAACCAGCTTTAGACATAATCTGTAACTGACATATCAGAATCTTGTATCTTACCTTGGTTATTAAAAGTCACGATATTATTAACAACCGTACTAGGAATTCAGCCAAGTGCATCTGACAGTTGTACATTACTTGTCTTTAATTTTTACTTTTCTGTCTATGAAAACAATTACTTCATTTGGATCCACACTTGTGATATTTAATAAATTATTGATTTCGTTTCTGAGCTGACCAAGAGTTGCGTATCTTGATAAGCCAATTTACTGAGATTAATCTGACTAATCTATCAATAATGTTCCGAATTTTGCATAGTAGCTCATTATACCTATCGTCTTACATAAAATTGTTGGTTTGGTATAACACAAAATTATATACCTTTGATGGCGAAGATATTAAATTGTGATACCGAACGATTGTTGAAATATATTCATTGTTATTGTTGGGCAAACAGGATCAGGTAAAACAAATATTATTGAATGTTTTGCTCAACAATAACTTCAACTGTGATAAGGCATGTATTTACATAATTAATCCCTAATATGATAAATACGAATTAATAAATGAGTGCAACGATAAACTTCATGATGAACTAGGCGCCAGCGATAAGACAACCAAAAAAACTTGTTCCAGTGAACGAACTTGATTATTCCAAGGATAAAATAATCGTCATCGACGATATTCCGATAAAGAACGAGAAGATGAACAAGATCAGATCTTATTTTTTATTATATCATAATAAAAGTTGTAATACTGTTTATATTGCCCTAGGTTTTTGCAATGCTGATATATTTATTAGACGAATATGCTGGTTGTTTCATATTATTTCCCGGACTGGACAATGTTAATGAAATAAATATTGCAAACGAAAAATGAGATGTCACGTAAGATAAGTTTATCGAGTTATATTTTCAAGCAAAGACAGACACAATTACTTTTTATTTGACATGCTAGCACGTGATGCGACCAAGATAGTTCATTGTTGCATTAACATGTTTTTGTAATCTAATTGTGTAAAGCGTATAAAACTAATGTACAAGCATCAACAAAAAATCGAATTACTAATGTTTATCGAAACTCGAGCGGCCTTTAAGAAAAAGGTGGAAGTAGTTGCCGTGGGCAAGGCCAAGCAGAAGAATAAACTGCTAAACTTTTCAAATCTGTTACTGAGACAGTTCTTGGCAAGCAACCAGAAGTATCAACATTATCTCCAGAAGAACTAGCAAAAAAAGAAAAAAAGGTTTGTTAGGATTACTTGGAGAAAGATGCAAAGAAAAAACTGAAAATTGTAAACGAATTTGTAAAACACATTGCTGATTCTTCTGCATGACAAGTTGATTGTGACATGTTAATGAACATTCCTCTTGCATTTCAACATGCAATAGCAAGAATGACGGTTAGTCCAAATAAGTTAAACAGGATGATAAAAAGCTGTAAGAGCAAATTGAGCTACTATCTGAGAAACAAATAAAACAGAGAACAAGGATGAGACGACGAAAAAAACAAAAAATAATAGAATGATGCTCAAAAGTACTTGCGTTAGTTGTAGTGGAAAAAAGCATGACTTTAAAATCGACAGCTGGAGCTGGAATGTATCCCGGTATAGTTATCTTGATTGATGATTAATTTATGAAACATAATAAAATAAAATGAAATGCAACTGTGATTGGGAGAAAGATCTTTGCATCGAACAAGAAAAATTAGTCACGTGCTGTAAGTCGTACTATCGTCGTGAAATAATTGGCAGCGGAATCGATGTTCATAAAATTATTGGTAAACTACCAAAAACCAAAAGCTGGTTGGACATTGCCAAATCACAAGTACACTAGACCTTATAATCCGCTGAATCAGAAACTTGACGAGAACTATATCAAACTTCCGGGACAAGACCCTTACAATCGGGTTGATGCGATAACTATTATCGTGATCAAGTAAATTCGAAATCATATTGTGATAAAGTAATGTTAGACGAGTTACGTGATTTGGAGCCTATAAATCTACTAGAACAGTTTGCTAGAAGATTTGTTCAGGGAATGATTGGAGCAAAATACAAATTAGAACCTGGGAAAGAATTATACAATAATCTCGCAGCAGAACTGTACTGACCTAAAAAATGTTTACGAGACCTAAAGTTGTCGCTAATGGCGATGATGATATATGGGCGATAGATTTAATGGGTGTGTCAAATCTGGTTCAGTTTAACGATAACAAAAGTATTTGTTTAATGTCATAGACGCTTTTAGCAAATACTCCTTTAGTGTACCTGTTTCGGATAAAACAGGAACGTCTATCACTGATGCGCTAAAACAAATAGTAACGAGTACAGAACGAAAACCAAATAAAATCTGGACTAATCATGGAGTGGAGTTTTTCAGTAAAAGGTTCAAATAGTTTTTAGAGAACAAGATATCAAAATATGTTACAGGAAACGAGGAAAAATGCTTTGCCGATGAAAGATTTAATCACACGCTAAACGTAAAAATACACAAATATTTTACAGCTAAAATCACTAACAGATATATCGATGATATTTCTCAAATCGTGGACAAGTACAAAAGAACACGAAACATTGAACCATCAAAATATCACCCAATAATGCTATTAAAAATTCGATATTAGTAGGCAAATATATGTACCGCTGACACAAATTTAAGGTTGGTGATAAAGTTCTGATTTCTTTGACGAAAATGTTTTTTAATAAAGGATTTATTCCAAACTGGAGCGAACAAGTATTTGTGGCTGATAAAGCTCTCCAGAAAATACCTGTAATATACGCGTTAAATGACCTGGCATGGGAAACGATAATATGCCGATTTAATGAACAAAAGCTTCATAAAACTTAACAAGATATTTTCCTGATTATAAAGGTGATTATGAAAAAAAGTCAGTAAACGTTTAGTGAAGTGGCGTCGATATAACGATAAATTTAATAGCTGGATCCCAACCCTGTCGATTTAATCGACTGCGAAATAATATTGTTATAAATTTCCTCGTTCATACGTTTGACAGATTTATATATTACTGATTTACATAACGATATTAGATACTGTCTGCCATCGTCATCAAATGAAAAATATTGACAAATATGAAATCAAAAATTTTATTTTTTTAGTCGGCCTGAAATTTTGATGTTACAAAGGGTTTGATAAGCTTCAAAAATATTTGTTGTTCGCCGACGGTAAAAAAACATTTATTATTAACAATATGATACTTAACTTTATGTTTACCAGTTGTTGGTTTGCTATAATTTGACCTGCCCGTCTCGGTGGCTATTTTATCGTCGTCAGATTTTCTGGTACAAAATATTAACTTCTCTATAAGTAGCAGATTTGTCTCTTATACTTTTAGAGATTGTAAAATTGTCTGCGATTCTATCACCAGAGATGAAATCTCCTGCGGTTGTATCTTCTGCATATATTCAGCGTGTAGTTTCATCAAATTCATATTATATTTTATTATATGCTCATTTTTTTTCTCCGTCAACTTTACATTGTCAGAATCGTCCAATATTCCCCGATATTAAAACCTTCTTATTGCATCCTTCGTGCTTGATGAACGTGAGCGTGCGTTACGCCATAAAGTTAAAAGGTCGTTTATGGAGCATTAAGGGCATGAATAATTTTATTGTCTATTGAAAGAATCCACGAGTGTGCACTTTTTTATTTTAATAATAAAATGATAAATTTGATTATTAAATATATTTCTTGTGAAACTGATTATTACGTCTTTGGTAACGAAACAAAAATGAGTATATAATAAACAGGTTACTGCATTTGAATGGAAAAATATGAACTCGTTTTTTCCGGTTGGATTTGCTGCACTACAAAGGTCGTGCAGTATAGCCATCCGAAAAACTCGTTCATATTTTCCAATACAAATACAGTAACTTATAAATACTTTAATCTAATGTGTTGTTATAAGATGACTGACAAGGTAAAATATCACAAAACAGTTAACGTATTAAGTTACAACGAACTAGCCGAAGCAGTTCGAAAATGTCTGTCAGGGTATAGTACAAATTCCGTTGACGTTTTCGTTATGAAAGGTGATTCTGATAATATATTACTGACAGCAGCAGAAAAATTAATGAAAGTGCAGTAATGAGGCTAAAATTTAATCTCGATGATTATGGCATTTCCTCATCATTGCTTGACTAAGAAGGAGCTATCAATTACACCTAATCATATCTGAAAATAATCATGACATCCTATTTGCCTGACAAAGCTGATCTTGTTGTTGAATCGGAAACTAACAATCTACCCCAGTATAAATCTTATAGTGCTTTTCCACAGCTGAAATCGATTTGATGTCATGGTCCCATAGAGGTTTAACGAAACAAAAGGTTTTGTTTGACATCGAAATTTAATACCACCACGTCGTCCTTTTCTCACATTTTCCTGCTGGGTCACTACACTAGCTCCAAATGTTCCAGTCGATTGTTCGTCTTCATATTATTAATGTTATTAATAACCAGACCATCTGTTATGGATCCGTTTAATACCTCGTAAACAAACGTATGCTATCGATAATTAACTTTATCTGTTAGTGTTCCTCTTACTGTTACCCTGAGATACAAAATATTATTCATGGAACCAAGAACCTTTTTAGTTTCTCTGTTTTGAATAATTTCGTGATTGGTTTCCTCGTATAACTTAAAGACCTGATGCGGCTGAAGCATGTTTTGTAAAGATCTAATGTGATGTGATTATGATTTTTAACGTAGCTTTTACAATTTTTAAGATGGCAGTTTATAGTAATGCTTATCACTGGGGCATCATGCCGCAGACATGTAGCATGATGTCCCACCCAGTCACATCATCCTGACACCAGGCCGACCAGTCCTAACACTATCCTCTTACTGTTGAGCGACAAGTGAGACAGCTGTTAGTACCATTTATGTAAGTCCTTGGAATGACTCGAACGGGGATAAAACCCACGACTTTCCGCATCCGTTTTGTAAAGATCAGTTTTCGGTATTGTCATCGTTGACCTCACCGCTAACATGATATACACGTTGTACGTCTGGAATATCCTCGCAGATGAAATTATAAATGCAATTTTTTTCTAAACATTTCAATCCTTTCGGTATTATCACCTTTCATACCGATCTTATAACCCGCTGGCGTTGCTTCATCGACTGGATGTTTTTACTGGACACGTATCACCGAACCTAAGGCATTTTTAGAGGAAAGGTTATACTTGGGTTAAATATAATAATACTCTTGCTCGCATACGCTTTTCAGATTTTGTGTATTATATTATAGTAAGTTTTTAATAACTAATTGATCTTTTCAACCTGGCAAGTGGTGAGTTATCAATCAATTAAACATATAATTAATATTACTCTAATAATATAGCAATGTTGATTGAAATTGCGTGATATAGCCAAGAAAAGCCTTTTTGGAGAACCAAAAAATAGCGCCTGTTTTCACAGAATGTAACAACAGGTATCGGTTTCATAAACACATTGTACTGTACTTGTAAATATTACAGCAACAAATCTCATCATTTGCTAGAGCCAAATGTCAAATGTGAATTTGAAAATCATAATAGCGTAAGGCTATTGGTGCAATAATATATGTTCGAAGCTTCTTGTGACAGGAATCGACTAACTACAGACCCTTACATTAATGCAAAATGAAAACGTGTTTTTTAATGGGACTTCTCACCAGGTAATGAAATAAACCAAGAAATTTGTAAAATATAGAAGAATTTACTGAATTGGGATCGAGATGAAAGTTTGAATGATAAAGGAAAATTTATTTCACACAATGTAATATAACTTATTAAGTGATAGTTCGTAAATTGACCTGCCACAAATGATTAAAAATATAACAAGTGATATATAAACTTAACGTCGCTAAAAGATGTTTTCAATGGTATGTTCTTTCTGCGCTTTTTCCAGTGGAAAAAATATTGACCGTATTCACATATTAGGCACGTGTCAAAACTACATTTTAAGGGCATTGATTTTCCAATAGTAGAAAATTAAATACCAAAGTAAGAAAAAAATATATTTCAGAAAGAGCTTCACAATCTACCATAAACATATTATTTTATAAAAATTATAACGCTCTGGATGAAAAGTTTTAATGGACTAGTTGGTCGACAGTATAATAAACAAAAGAAGAAAACGTTCTTCTGTTATCGCTGCTGGCACTGTTGTAATGACATTGAAATAATGAAACAATGAAACATTACAAAAGCGTTTGCAGTACTGTAGTGACGTACAACGAATAACGATGCCTTCCAAAGAAAATGGCGTGTTATAGTTTGTCAATCACTATCACAAGCTAAAAAAATCATTTCGTTTTATACGCTAACTTCGAACTCTTACTTCAGCTTGTACTTGGCGCAGAAAATATTCCTGACAAATCGAGATCAAGGAAAACGGAAAACCATGTCCCATGTGGAGTGGCGTACAAGATGTCTGCTCTGCTGATTCAAGATTATCTAAAAATATCAAATTATATCGCGACAGACATCCAGCTGTATGGCTTCTCCAGCAGTTAATTAGCGAAGTTTATTTTATATATATATATATATATATATATATATATATATATATATATATATATATATATATATATATAATAGTTCGAAAAGAGTAACTCCAATAATAAAACTGACATCTCACCAAACATATGATCACAAGCAAGCGGAATTTTGTCATATTTGTGAATAAAAGCTTTTGACGATAACAAAAAGGTATGTGAAAATTGTTTTCTCACCGGACAGTACCGTGAAGCGGATCATGATCAAAGTTATTAAAATTTCATGCTCCAGATTTTTTTCGTTATTCACATCTTTCGAGGATATGATTGTCATATTGTCGCAGAAACTTTTTGTGATCCTGATGTGTAATCTCACTTAAAACTTGATAATGGAATCAAATGTATTCCAAATTATTTTAAAACGTATATGTCAGTTTTGCTAGGTAAGTTGCGTTTTATTGAGAGCCTTTAATTTAAGGTACCAGCGATAAATAATCATGTAAACAGTGGTATTTGCGCAGGTAGTAAGTTTGATAATTTACTAGACTATTTTGGAGATAAATTTATTCTACTGACTAAAAGGGAGTATTTACGTACGAGTATCACGACGATTGGCGTAAATTTGATGAAAGTTCGCTACCTGAAAAGGACAAATTTTATTCGCAACTTAAAAATAATATTATGACTCGTACAAAGATGCACACGATATTTGGGATAATTTTAACTGCAAAACGTTTGGTGATTATCATGATTTATATTTACAAATAGATAGTCTATTACTAGCGGATACTTTTGAAAGTTTTGATAAGTGAGTTAGAACAAATATGGACTAGATCCTTGTTGTTATTAGTCTGCTCCGGGACTGTCGTGGAACGCAGTGTTAAAGTTTAATAAGGTAAGGTTAAAATTAATTATATGTTTAATTTTATTGAAATAGGTATCCGATGCGGCATTAGAAGTGATCACAAAAGAATATGCCGAAGCAGACAACAAAGACTTGAAGGAGTACAATCCTAAGCTTCCTTCGAAGTATATAATTTATCTAGGTTGTAATAACGTATACGGTTATTCTATGGCAGACAAATACCTTTTGTTGGATTTCGCTGGATTACGGCTGAACAATTTCTATCGGAGATTATCTTTTTATGTGGAATCGATGGCCATATTCTATGTTATCTAGGGAACAATAGGCGTCAGCATCACCAAGATAAAATTCTATGGTAACAAAAAACTGTTACCAAATGTACTCTATAAGACAAAATATGTTTTGCATTACAAAGTGTTAAAACAAGCAATATATCTTGGTTTTGTGCTGAGAAAATTTCATCGTGTACTAAAATTAAATCTATCACCTTGGATGAAAAGTTAGATATTAAATCAAACACTTCAAGAAGAGCTGTAGGCGAAAACTGATTTGGCAAAAAAGTCTTACACTGATGAACAAATTCCATGTTTGTAAAGGCATGGAAAATATCAGAACACGAGTATATCTCAAACTAGTTAATGATATCTATCGCAGAAGCAAACTTGTGTCAGACGATGATTTTGTTGGCAAATAACATTTTAATAAAAAATTTGTTGCGATACAAAGAAGAAAAATAAATCTGAAACCAAACAAGCCGATTTACGTGGGCGCTTTTGTGTTAGATTTATCGAAATGGCTCATGTACAAATTTCATTAAAATTTCGTTAAACATTAGTCGCCGTCCAGTAGATTGTTGTTTATTGATACCGACTAGCTCGTATATAAAATCGAATGTGAGGATGTCTATCAGGGCATGTACAATAATCGAAATCTGTTTGATCTTTCTGAGTATCCTCGTGACAGTAAATTTCATGACGACACAAATAAAATGTTTATTGGTAAGTTCAAAGATGAAATAAACTAGAGCATTATAAAATATTTTATTAGATTACGCAATGAAATATACGCGGTATTGTTGGACAATAATAAAAAAGAATAAGGTCTGCCTCCTGATTTTGTTAACAAGTTTATTAAATTGATACATACAAATATGCATTTCATGGCGGTGTTAGTTGTATTAGAGCAATGGCTATTCAGACTTAACTTCATAAACTTGAAATAGATGTCAATATCAAACGAGGTTTAAGTAATTTTAATGACAAAGCTTACTGCGAAACTGGAATAGATACAGCTGCACCTGGTTACTGTTACGATTACAGATCTATATTTGATATAATATTCGATGACAAAGGTATGTAATTGTATCTAAACGTAAGAAATAATGTTAGAATATTAAACAGTGACAAATAAGTACCATAGCAAGATCAAATATCTAATAATGGACAGCAAGCAGCTGACAGTTGAAATTAATGAAATATCAGGTATAATTTTTACTTGCACTAGTAACAATTAAACACTCGTTGATCAGATCTGATCACAAGGAGTTTTTCAGTTACCTCGAACAGATGAGCCAGAATTTGTTAGAGGAATTTAAAACCTTTTATGATCCTATCAGTCAACACGAATACACTAAACTTACAATTGATTTTGATTGGTTAAAGGTATATATATATATATATATATATATATATATATATATATATATATATATATATATATATATATATATATATATATATATATATATATATATATAAGAGACAAAAATATCCTCTTAACAAACAAAGAGGTAAAGTAAAGTTTAGTCTCTACCATGGCCACGATGACATATTTCTGATATCAACAGCTGAAAGAATGATTATTGGTGATGAGGTATAAATAGTATATAAAAAACGTCACTTACATGGTTTTGCCCGGTGAAGATGTCGTCCCTCTCTTGAAAGTGCTTATAACTATACTTACGTGGACGATTTCTGGAATGTTCTGAAAATATCTCCCTGCTGACACATTTCAACTTTTCAGCTTCTGATACATTTACATATTTTATGTTTTGCGTGACTTTTTCTATAATGTTCTGGAAACTTTTAGATGTTTTAACTATCTGACACATTTCAACGGTTTTTTGTGTCTAAAACACACACACACACAAACACAAACACACACACACACATATATATATGTATATATATATATATATATATATATATATATATATATATATATATATATATATATATATATATATATATATATATATATGACTTGGTTGATGCAATATTTCAGACTGAGTATATCAAAGGCATGGCTTGTAGAGAGTATTTATTGATTCCCAGATTACATTGACCCATGCAACATCTGTTGCAAACAATTTCCAGGTACACATGTAATGTATTTGGAGGGTGTGAAAAAAAAATAGGATTATATCTTAGCCAGAATCTGCCGTTGGGTTTTGTGCAAAACGTTTATGGTTTGGAATTTTAGGGTAGAGAGAGAGAGGGATAATTTGTTTTTGTTTAGTGGTAGAGAGTGAGTGGAGATAGGCGTTTCGTGCTAGAATCAGCCTTCTTATCTACTACTGAAATTATCTAAAACTTTGAACCACAATCTGATAAACACGTTTGCTTTGATCGCCATGGTATGTCTAGATGAGATCAGTTTATTTTTTGTGCATATGCTGCGAATTACGTGTTTTATTATAAGGTTTTTGAGAGTCATGGAACGATCAGAGACCATATAGAGAGGCCCAAATCAAAAGCAAAACAAATGACATTTATATTGGCAATCATTATTAGTACTGCCACCAAAATGTGTGCATGTAATTTTAGAGTTTTAACGGAACAATAACAATTGTAGCCATATATATTGCTACGATGTTTGCTGTGTGGCAAGGTATATTATTTGTATAGCACTTGAACATCATGCTGCATACATGCAGGATCATATCCCACACAATCAATTTTTCACTAACAATTATGCATGGTTTTCTTGTTAAAAGTTCAAGTACTAAAACGTTTTGAAACTCTTTTCTTAATTAAGAAAAAAAATGTGCATAGTAACCACCTGGTCCTGAGTATTATTAGCGCCAAATCGGTGATGCTTTCAGATCAGTACTCCACAGGAACTACTAAATTTGAATCCCCTCACCCACACACACGTAGTAAAATAACAGTATCGGTCGCTGCTATACACAAAAGTACATATATTTCCCGGATAACAGGCTGACCAGATCTAATGCTAACTTCTTAATGCAGAGCACCAAGCGAGGCAGCTGCTAGTACCTTTTTTATAAGTCTTGGTATGACTCCACCGGAGTTCGAACCCACCACCTCCCACAGATAGGCGGACGATATCTCTACTTAGGCCACCAACAAAAAAGTGATATCATTTATTTTTGTTCAATACAGTGTATATCCGAGACAATTTATGAACCCAGGCTTAAAGGTCCCACCCAATCACAGCAAATAAGATAATGGATGAAGGAAAGCTAGTACCAGAGTTATCAGAATAATCAGAATAATATCATAATAATAGCTAACGGCCTCTGTTGAAATTATAATGGGAATTAAGAAATATAGACTTGCCGGTATCGTCACATGCAACAGTAGAATAATGAAAGAAAATATAGTTTGATATTCAGTGCGCAAAGAAAGGCATAAGTAATGTGGTGAAGGAGCATTTATATATGCGACTTACTGTAGAGTCCGGGAAGTAATATATCTTTTTTAGCGTCTGCATATAAATCCTACAGAACAGATTGAATGTTAAAGAGATACCAAAGAAGTTTGATTTATATGAGCAGAATACTCTATAATTAATGGATAATTCTAGGAACCTAATTTCATTTGAAGAATACTCAACCTTGTACGTCATGACACTTACAAATATTAAGTACGTATCTGTTTAATTGACGAAATTAAATAAAATAATTCCTCTAGGGAATTTGGTTCATGGAATAATACAGAAAGGAACCTAAGGACAGCATGTAGTACATTTACCAATTGACCTCTCTCTGTAGAAGAAAGGTGATTATTGTAGCAAAGGAAGATGCTTAAAAATTCTAAAGTACACATATAGAGAAAGTCTCCTAAACTATTGATAAAGATACTCTGAGCCAAAAGACTCAAAACGAATTCCCATCATAACCAGAATATCAATTCTACTAATATGGTACAATTTGAGAAGCCAACATAAATATGAACAACTAGTAAGGAACGGTTTTGCGAACAATACTCTTACTACCCATGCTTTAATAAAAATTCTGAAAATGAATTTTCTCTGAGCTGTCTTAAAATATTAGCTCTTTAACGCTCTCTAGACAGACACGAATTATGATGTGTTTACCTTTTTCTGATTATATTAGATAAACACGCTTCCATAGAAGTACAAATAATTAAAAATTGGCAAGCACCAAATTGAAATCGCTGTGGCCGAATGTAAAGTAAATGACTGTAATCAATATAAAGAGGTTAGAATTTATCGTTAACGGCTATGGGAAATCACTCATAGTAAATTATAATCGCTCATATTATTAACATAGCTCATGAATTGGCAAACAGACTTCAGATTTATGTAATATTTTAAGTGATATTGGTCAAGGCACTATATTATGAATTGTTTTATTTTCTAATGAATCATTTATCATTGTATCTAGTGCACTATAATGCAGATTTCTTCTTTAACGATTCCACACTGCACACATCTGGTAATTTTATGACTCCATTCAAAATATACATAAAATAAATTTCCATGATATACGTTTCGTGTCAGGAAAACTAAATGCATGAAAATGCATCTGAAACCAAATGTCTAACAATTAAAACCAGAGAGCTGGTATCCATTAACGCTGATATACAATTACCTCCTAGTAGTTTAGGCTAGTCTAGTGTTTAAACTCTAAACATTCTAAATTGATCGATGCTTAATATGAAATACGCTGCTGTATATATTTATCGACTTTCTAGTTTACTTTAACTCGTGATGACTATTGGTTGATACATTTCGTGTACGTGCATAGCTTGAGTCTCAAGATATGATGAGACAAAGATTGCGTAGGATCTATAAGTAGAAACTTACATACCTACTTACAGTTACTATTACTAAAATTAATAATACATATGTTGATAAGTTTAGAGCAAATTCACAATGGAATGGTCTGTCATTTGGATTCTTAGAAGCATTACGCTATTTTCTATTGGATGGGTTAAGCCATATATATATATATATATATATATATATATATATATATATATATATATATATATATATATATATATATATATATATATGTTACCATACTAGAGAAATATATATTTTCACGTAGGAGTAGGGGCAATAGACTGGGTTGAACTCGAACGGCTGTAAATAAATCCGTTGAGCAGAATAACTCTAGAATTGTTTTGTATGCTCATGTTGTAACATCGAGTCAGCATACATACGTCATGTCATATTAAGATAGTATTCAAGAGGAAACATTTGTCTGGATTATTAATTGGAAAACGTATGTGCTCTTTATTCTACGATATCATTTTGGGACTATCCTGCATTATTTAAAGAAGTTCAGGACATTGCCAATTTCATACATAAGTAGTATTCTATTCCTATTTTACTTCAAAACATTTTCCAATAATATTTTGGATTTAGTTTATACTACTGTTTGCTTTTATTATATTTTATTTTATTATTTTGATAATTAAATTATTTGTAAAGTTTACAAAACTTGTTGGTTTTGTATCTTCAAATTACAAGAAAATCGCGCCATACATTTTGGACATTCGAAATATAAATGTCAAAAATAGTTTAAAATAATTAAAATTGATTTTTCAAACTTATATTTATTCTAGTTCTGACAGTTCGTTGGTATTTGGATTTAACATAGTTAAACCCACACGCATTCGCAATGTCTTCTAGAACATATAGCTTTGTTTCCAATCCAATCCAGAAAGGGTTAGAGTGTTTATAGAAAAAAAAACAACAAATTGCTGAAGTTTACAAGCCACTATTATCTTCTGGATCTAAAATATTGTTTGCCAAAACAGGAAACTAAAAACATATTGGTCACATATTTGGTGAAAAGAAAATGTTTGATCAAAGTGATTTGGGACTACTTATTAAATCTATAGCTATCTCTGAAATGAAATAAAAGAATTGACATTAATAACAAACATGCGAGAGTAGTATTAGTAAAACTCCAGCCTCAAATTCAAAATAAAATTCAATACAAGCAAAACGAAAAACAAACGGAGCAGCGGCAAATGCAAGGGCAAACGAAAACGAAACGAAAGAAAGGAACACAAACAAAATGAATCGAATAAGAACTGACAATCAGAAAGCATGCCACACTTGAATGTTCTGTTTTTATGTTAATCAAAAATATTAGATTATTACCATAATTTAATGAAAAGATGTAATCAAATAGTTTGCCTTTTACACACATAGTAACTTTTAAATGGACCAGAGAGCATTGCACTTTGTTACAAGGAGTGTTCTTTTTGTCAAAGTTCTCGAAGTGTATTCTTCATTATGATTAAAAGCAATTGCTGATATTGATTAGGCCAAGGGATATATTTTGAAGTATCATTAGCTGGTATCTGAGACATACAGAAAGAGGATTCGGAAGTGCTATAAAAAGGAAATAATCAATCCATATCTAGTTTGCCTGGGAAAATGAAAAATATGAAATGACAGGTGGTGTGCATCGAAAACGATCGATAAAGAATATGACAAAATAAGACACCTCATGTTAGTCGAATAGTTCAAGAACTGTAGTAACGTCAAGACTTGTCTTAAAGAACACCATGTAGACACTAAGGAAAACGTTTCTCGTACAGCTGACGAGTATTCTTTGACTCACAAAGTTTCATTTGAATATGAATTTTCTTCTCAACAGATTCTTGCTAAGAAATCTGTTCAGTTTCAAACAAGTACTTACACATGCAAAACTTGCATAATTTATAAAAATCAAATTTCTAGTAATAATAATGAGAAATCCCTATTTTGCTATACGTCCATTTATTTCAACAATTAAGACATGTTATTTGAGATAAGTAACAAAAATAGTAGCAGAAGAAGGTTGTTGTTGTTGTGGGGTTTAACTCCACTCTTCAGCATACGATAGGCTATACATGGCAGCCAGTATTAACGGTGGATGAAGAAACCGGGAAATCCCCGGAAAGAACCAACAACTCACGAGAAGCTACTCGCATAAAAATAGAGGTATATCCAAATCCAATTGGTTCTCATAGCTAAAGGGTAAGTACATGTATTGTAAACTATTTGCTGAGGCAAACAAAACACATTGTGATCTTTTTATGACAAATTATGAACTTTGCATGTCGAAAGGTTCTCTTTCACTTATTGGTAATACTGTTATTCTCTAATAAAATATTAAGGGACATTTGAGTTTCTCAGTGTCTTTTTTCAGGTACTTTGCATTTTTTCTGAGAAGTCTTTTTTGAAAATGCTCCAATTCAGGGAGTCAAAAGCGACGTTATTTTAAATTCTACTCTATAATGCATATCTGTCATCAGGTATAGTTTCATGACATAATACTAATCAGAGCTATGAATTCTGTACCCATTGAGGATCTTCATTTAATTGCCATGCAGTGACAGAGGTGTAAATAAAGTGCGCTTCCTAGAGCTGTATCAAACCAGGCGGCCCCTGGGAATGATGTTGATAGGGAAATTATTCCTTTGCTCGATAGATCTACATGTCAGGTCTTTGATGAGGTCACGTCTGCTCCTGATATTGATTAATCAAACGGTATTGATCATTGTGATCCTCATTTTACTTCTCACGCTCACATTTCTAATAAGGATGACAAAGGACTATCGTTTGTCTTTGAATAGGAAACAGGATCATGATGTATGTTTGATTCAGAGTTATTAGCAAAACTGTAACCGCTGAGGAACTAGTGTCTTGTTGTTTAAAAATGGAGTCTTCTGAGAAAGGGGATACCAGCTATGGAACTCCTCAGAGACGAGTGGTAGAGGAGCTAGCTAGTTACTGTTCATAAGTCTATAGACATTACTTGCTTAGAGTAACTCACGAAACTCGTGGCGTAACATTTTTTTACACAATATTACGACTTAACCTTTATCATAATTATGTCAGACTGTATTGGTTCCTTAGATGGGATCGAGACAAACAACCTATAAGTCTAGACCGTAATGCGTGCGAAAACTTGATTTCCAGAAGACATTTCTTTATGAAAAATTAAGACTTAATAATTATTAAACTCAGAAATAAAGTCCTTTCCACTTTCTAGACAGCATAACACAGTCCAATCTGGTGAAGGTAGGTTCTGATTTTATGTTGGAGATTCCACAACAACTTATGTATGAATTAGGCAAGCAACAATTTAAGTCCTCTGCATATTATCCTGACGGTCAGTATGTTTAGAAAATATTCAATCAGACTCTAAAGCAAATGATTAGGTTATATTGATTTACACCAGAAGAAAAGATTGGAATTTAATGGTAATTTCTGCTAGGGAATTGATGCAATGATCCTTAAGGTTTGTCCATTTAACATACTTTTGCACGTACTGATCGTAGGCCATTGACGTTGTACTAAGAGGAATTTAAATCAATAGATAATTCCGTGATTACTCTTCTTACTTATCTCTTTAATGAAAGAATCGATCAAAGGCGTGTGAAATAACACGAAAAGAAATCTTCACTCTATCCAGGAAAAGCTGAAGATATGGTATATCGAAACTACAAATTACAGAACCTTTAAGCATGGACTAAAAGTTCTTGCACATGCCTCAAAATCCCTTTAAAGCTAGATATTAATGTCTCTGTACAATCGCAAAAAGTGCGAAACTTACATTATACCATCAACACTCCTTGGGGACTAAAACATATACAACACTGACATAACAATTGTATTAAAAGGGTATGCTGATAGAGGTAACCCTGTTAATCTTTCACAGTCTATTTATTTAATTATACCTGTCATACACGGTGATAGTTTAAGCAATATCTTGTAATAAGATTGTGGTGACTTTGGTTTAACCATTCTTCAAAATTCGGAAATATTAAAGATCCGAATAATAAAAATTACTTCTGATTTGATGTTGTCACGTGAAACGAATGATATAAAGTAGATGATATGTGAATTTGAGCACTTGATTTCATGTCTCCACCCGAACATGTGCAATCTATCATGATGATAAAACTCTAGATTCCACATCTGTAAAAATAATCAATTCTATCACGCAGGAAATGTCTGAAAGAGGAAATTGAATATTTGTTGAAGAAATAAAGCATAGAATGAAGCAAACGTAAATGATCCTAGTCATGATTCCTGATACCGAAACAATATATTAATTTTCATATGCACACTGACTAGAGAAAAGCAAAAAATGTCTCTAATAAAGGTTCATTTATAATACAAGAAGTAAAGACTGGATTGATTATAGTATCGTATGTTAGGAATTACATTGTAAACCATGTACACTTATTCCGTGGAAGCTTTAACATTGGGTTGATTAAATTTGTTAGTGAAATAACTAATCATGTTGTTACTTCCATTTGAAAGCAGGACTGAGATAGTTAATGATGTCAACGTGTTCTCTGATCCAAAATGGAAACTTTCAAATAGGCAAGGAATAATCGTGATATGCGCAACGTCAACAACAAACCTGATATATGCTGTAAGTGAAATATCATTCAGGTAATTTAAGCTGCTACGTATGCTAATTATTCGTAATTTGTCTCAAATAGAATGGTTCAGGCTATGAACAGTGCAATGAAGGTGTATATACAATTAGCATAAATAAGCACATAGAGGCCATAATATGCTGTAACTATCAGAGACGTACCATTTCACAAGTTGATGAAAACACTAATTTCGAGACTAAAAAGGAACTGAAGGTTTTAGAAGGCAGCTAAGAGTATCGGAGACAATAAGCCATTCATTCACAATATGGCTCTAATTATCAATCTTACATAGAGCAAAACAAGAATATTTTGACACTTAAGTCGAGCGCGTGAGTCAGGTGGTATGATGTGTGCATTAAAGATTTTATTGTGTTTTGATGAATCTATGCTTGTATATGTATTATCGAATTCAGCATAAATTCAACTACCTTGTCTCTTGTTATTTATACTTGTATTATTAAGCATTAGGTGAATAGTTGTATAATAATAAAAGGTTAATGTAACTCATTTTGAAGACTAATTATGCATTCCCATACTTATACAGTATCCATAAGGATGTGACCACAACTCTCAAATATGGTGTTTAATATTACATCTTGATAGCCGCTTTGTTGTCATAAGAACACTTTATGTTAACTGACAAAGTAACCTCGGTAGCACAGAATTATTTATTAAACCTGGTTTAACAAGTAGGACATTTTTAGCTAGTTTCAGCCATAATACGTCAGATATGTTGCATTGTCATTGTGTATTTTATTTATAAATATGAACCTATCAAATGAAATAATTAAACAACGAGCTATTCCATTGTCAATTTACCAATATTTCATACTTTATGCATCTGTTTATTTGATGGCGATATTTAGTACTGAATGAATTGCACTATGTTTGTTAGAGTTATCCAATAGGTTTCCGGACAAATGAACTATATTATTTACAATTTTTTGATTGGTCATTTTAGGCATTTATATCATGCTTCTCTATTTTAGACTTAATATCATTAGGATACCATATGGGGTTCAACTTCTTTTGTTCGTTCTTTATTTTCCAGGAATGTTATTCTATTTAAAAGCTCAGCATATTACATAATGAGGTAAACATCGAGTTGGTCTTCTTTTTACGGATCTTCAGTCAGCAAAATTAAATATTAAATTAGAAGATAAGATGTATATTCCATTACACAAATTTAAAGATATTTAAAAAATCTGTTTAACTCAAAGATAAGAGTGACCGTCAGTACGAAAAACACAGAAAAGCATTAGAATATAGAAAAACAAAATGCATTTATGTGATGACAATATTAACAGACGAAAATACTGGTATTCCCAGTAATCTTCATAAGTATATCTTTCCTGAACACTTCATACATAAATAAGAATATCTGAGATAACTATCTGCTAGGAATAGCTTGATTGCATCCTAACTGATATAATAGTGGTATTAACAGAAAGAATTGTTTCGACGTACTGTTTAAAAGACCTTAAAATAAAGAAAAAATACATTTTCATCGACAGACGTATCTCTGTCATACAAACATTGCAACATCTATAAAGGTTCATAATGGTACTGCTATGACAACATGACTGTTAAAACCATGGCAGAGTAACGCTGAAAAATGCAATTGTAGTCAAACGATGGTTGACATATCTACGTGTTGTACACTTTTTCATTTGTACACTATGTTAAAGGAGATTTACGAAGCATAAATTCTAGTGAGGAGAATAACTATAATTCCTTTGGAAAGATAAATTCAATAAATTGTAAAAAAATACAAAATAATCAATCTTCTCTTCTAAAACAAGCTTATTTTACCAAGATATCGGCCGGATTTTGCTCTGTCTTCTGCTGTTGCCTTTTTTTGCATACTTGATACCTGCATGATGCGAAATATTTATGAACGTACCCCTTGTAACTAATCCATTTCACACTAAGAAAAGAAAGTGAATTAATTGGCTTGTCAACTTGCTGGAAATTAAATTACTCGCTCCCTGCAAATAGTTAAAGACAGTGAAATAGAGATGAATTTCAACTAATTAGACCTACATCCAAGAACAATATATCAATAGAAATTGAGATTGCTTGGCTGTAAAACACTGAATACTACCGCAATAGATACGGCAGAGTAGGATTCGAATAAATATTTGTTAGAAACGGTGGATTACGAATTGAATATATGCTTGTAAGATATGGTGGAGTTCGAATTGAATTTGTAGATTGCTGCAATTGTATGGAAAAATATAAACAAGGTTTTTTTCGGATGATATACATTATGACCTTGGGAGTGTAGTATATCTATCCGACAAAACGAGATCATATTTTCCCATACAAATGCAGCAACCTTTTTATTATATGCTCATTTTCTTATTCTACCTAGGGCTTAATTTTATAAAACAAAACTATTTTTGAAGAAAAGAATTACTTTAAGGTATTCTGTTTTCTTAACTAAATGCACAAACTCCGATTGAACAGTTCACAGAAGCAGCAAATCAGCATTTTTAATGCGCACATAACTCAGCCCATAAAAAGTTAAATTGTGTCCTAAAATAAGCAGCACTTTGGAAAGGAAATGGCGTTTCAGACTAACATTAAAATTATAATTATATTGTAAATGAATGCAACTATTCCAATAGGTCTGGGATGGATAGATTTTGTTATTTTTGTCGATTCTACAAAGTGCAAAATTTCATGATTATGTAGTGGATTTGTCTGTGTCAATTATACATGAAGTATATCGGATTTCAGCAGCGGAACATGTTTTGCCTACTGCAAGTGTGTTTCGGTTCTGTCATTGAATGTTTGAAATCATGATGTTCGAAAACAATATGTATTCTTTCAATTGTATTTATCAAAAGAAGCTACGGAAAATAATGTTTGATTCATTTTGAGTGCATTAAAAAGGATGCAGTTGTACTTGGAATATTATCGAAATTATATTGCAATTTCGAAATATTTAATCACGCTTTAGAACTCATGACATGGCTCGTATAATTCGTATTTGCAGAACTAAGAAAGTACATTTTGAGAAAATTCGGGATGTAGAACCGTAAGTATATTTTTGCCATTCGTATTATTAGCTAAAGAAGACAATTTGTGCCTTTGCACTTGCATGTCATTTGTAGAGAACCAGTAATTTTATGAAATCTTGCGTCTATCGCTAGCCTAGATGCGAAATAGTGTATCAAAATAATTAGCGCAGAATAAGACGAAGCAACTGGTATGTGGCAGTTCACAAAACATCTGCTTTAGATCATATAGAAACAAATCTAATCAACCAAAACGTAATTGGTCTACTAAGTGAATGCATATTATTTGTTTACAAAGTAGTTACTAATACACAATTGTGACGTGTGCGTGAGTGTAATATGAACTACACGCGAGTGCAATATCGTAAAACACTGAACGGTTCTGACAATGTAAAGTTATTTATACCGTAATATACAAATTTTATAAATTTAAGATTTATGTTGTGTGCTTAGCTTTTATCCGGTTGTGGATGAAGGTTAGGCTTATATTATTTTTATAATGAACATAAGTCGTTAAAAAGATATTTACTACATTGTGTGTTCAACGTAAAAATGTGTTATTATTTAGTGGAATGTTCTATTGATATATGCATTGCCTCGTAGTTCAAGTGGTGATGCGTTTTTAGGGGATATGGGTAACAAATTATTTATTCCCATTTTAAGTTTAATCTCTGAAATTCATTCGTCATCAGAGTTTAAAGTTATGTTAATATATAATTCGAAATAAATTGTTTTTAAATACTTCATTGAAATTACCACGTCATCGTTGATATTCTCATTCAAAATTGTATTAAATCATCTCTGGTATTTTCAAACAGTCGCGAATATTCCTACATCAGGTATTAAAGACTATTTGAGCATGAGGGCCATCAAGACAATTCTCACATCAGGAAGACAATTCTCACATCATGACATTAAAGACATTCGGAACTTTCAACAATTTAGGTCTTGTGATAGGAAATTGTGGATATTTTGGATATAAGTCACGATAATTGTAATGTCTCTTAAATGCTCACTTAATAATTTCGAAAAATCAATTGTTTGTTGCTTTTGCTTTTTGATATTTTAAGATAGTGTAGTATTACTAGGGATATTTTTTTTTATACATTTGAAGTTTCCTCATCACGTCAAATGAATATTACTAGAAAAATCCGATGAAATTAAATTATAAACGAACTTACAGAAGTCAACAGAGGAATTGTTATTCTTCATAACAATGAGATATATTTTGTGCTGATCTGCTAGACCTTATCCATGATCTAAACAATGTGGACCTTAGTCAATGATCCAAATGGTTTGAACCTTATCGATGTTCAAAATTGTTTGAACCTTATCGATGTTGGCATCTTGTTATTAATCGCGATAACAAATCTGAATGGTAGCGTAATTTATAACTGAGATACATCCTACGTTTTACTGAAGAATTAATGGCTCACGGAGAGAGAGAGACAGACAGATAGACAGACAGACAGAAAGACAGACAGAGACAGAGATAGAGAAATTTTAACGGTTTTCATCAAAACGCCGCCTAAAAGGCCTTATTCGCTTATGGTGAGAACGGCGAACAACAATTTTACATTTTACTTACTATGGAAGCATAACTTTGTCTACATTTTGTACACAAAGTAGCAAATTTGAATCACATTTTTGAACTCCCTGTCATTTCATTGACTACATATTGACACTACAAATGGCAAAAGTGATACAGATATTCCAGATATAAGTGAATGGTGCAATGCTATTTCGATACTGTGTAACTTAAAGTTATTCCGAAGATGACGAAATATGAACAATAACTTTTCAAGAATAGAAATGGACACAAAAAGAGTATTGAAGACATTTGGATGGTTTCCGCATTGTGGAATGCTAATAATATTTAGCCCTTAGGGACGGAGAAAATTAATACAATCAGGAAATCCAACAGAAATGTTCTTATGAAATAAACTGTAATTGATGGTGGAACTATGATTTAAGCAGACACAAGACATTATTGCTGATTGAATTGACTCTATGTGGTGATCTACTGCAGTTCATGGTTACTTACAAATTTAACTTTTTTAAAGTCGCTTTGCTTAATAGACATTGAACATTATTTTGCGCGTATTTCAAGCCATTGTCTACTTGCTATTTCGCTGTAAATTTGTATTACGTATTTGCATTTCTAATTATCTGTAGGTACTTTACAGGGTAGAATGTTATTCAGTACTGTAGAGATTACAAAAGACGTAACGAACAGAAGTGTATGGATAATTACCGTCCTTGCAGTAAAAGTCAGTAGAATTTATTTTAAAACGGAACAGTTTGATGACAAACTCTTATTTAGAGTAGATGGACACCTGCTATTGCCTTCGTAATGACGTTAAAATCGAGAAAAATAATTTATCTCAGCAGTTGAAGTTTTTAAACTACTTTCATATTAAAGAGAAAGTGCATTTGAATGAACTAAAATCAGGCATAATCCTAAAGAAACAAATAAATTATGAAAATAAGAAAGAAATGTAATATATATATATATATATATATATATATATATATATATATATATATATATATATATATATATATATATATATATATATATATATATATATATATAATATTGTTACGCATATGTGATTATATTGTGTGTAAGTTTTAAAATTATTTTTATTTTTTTGTTGTTTCATTATATTTATTTACAATGAATATTTTTCTCAGATTCTGGTTTCTATTTTTCGTAGAGAGATATATTTTTATCACAAAGTTGTTTACATGAGACAAAATAGTAATACGCTAGAATTGGAATTGAATCCGTCTTACCTTGGTAATAATATCAACAGGAAGTTAAAATCATTGGTCAGCATCACGTAATACTTTGTTCGCATAATTAATGTTTGTAAACAGGCTTTTTATGATTGGTTTTTAAGTTGGTCTATACTGGACGACGTGACAACACTAGGGTAGCAAGAGACCACATGACCCATCTCGCGAGACTTAAAATGAGATTACGTGACAATAAATATGCATTCTAATATTTTTTCGGGCAGATTCATTCAAAAGCTTGAAGGAAGAATGTATATTAATTTTGATTTGTTGCCAGAATATTTTTCTTCGTCTGAGTCTTGGATTCAATAACCTATTCTCCAAGACACTCAACAAGTTGACTTTTCTCTAAAAATTCTGAAAGATATTAATGGAAGATTATTCTGGAATTATTCGGAAACAATAATTGTGATTCAAGTGAGGAATTGTTGATATTCATACATTGGACTACATCTGACGTCATCGCCCTTAATATTCGTACGTCGTCACGACTCGAACCTGGATTCTTATATGACTCTTTAGTGATAGGACTTGCGCTTTTATTTTTAGAATCATATTTGGATAATATCTAAAACTGTAAGTCCTATTAACCATATTTATGCATTGTTTTCTAGGAAAATAAATTGTTTTGTAAAGATATACAAAGCTTGTTGGCGTTCCCTCTTTTCTTTGTTTCTGAGTACGAGCCCTTGTCACGCAACAATATATTCGATATGTATATTCAAATAAAAATCTTAAGAGGATCAGACAACAGTACAATTATACAGATTTTATGTAACACTCGAAGCAAGTCTGAGTAACAAGCACCTAGGCAGTTTTTGAGCATAAGTCAACCCTTAGAGACAGGACTTAAGGAAACGGAAATATATCCATAGATGCCAACTTAGATCCAGAGGGAATTGTCAGTGTTGATGACCAGCATTGTCTGGTAAATCATTTCAAGTATGTAGCTGAGACCGTGTATGAATACACCAAGGCAAATGAAACGTACCTATGATGCTAGCAAAATCTGCTTCAAGTGAAGTACTCTACAACTATTGTAAGTAACTTTCAACCATTCTTGCAGTTAACAGTTCAAGATACAGGCCAGAAAATATTTGCTATTGATGCAACTGGAATCGACATTTAGTATTGCCATCATAGAGTTGTATATGGCAAGGATACGCAGGCACAATCAGTGGCATCATCAAGACCACAAAATGTAGCCACCATTGGGTGTAGCAAACACATCCAGCTACCATTGGGTGTAGCAAACACGTCCATACACCATAATTTGCAAATCCCCCGGAGAAAATTGGAATGATCCGTTTTTAAAAGGTGCTTTTATGGGAGCTGTTGGTGAAATGTCAGATAGTGCCTAATCAGACGCAACCAAATTTTAGTAGAATTGCATGACCAAACAAGTTGTAAAGCAAAGTGGAAATTCTGAGGAAAACAACTCCCTGCTCACACTCACATTTTATGATGGGCATAAGTAACATATATCTTTGCTATATCTTGACTGGTTGAAGAAAAATAATATTCTATTTATCATGCGACCTCATTAAATTCCTTTCCTACAGCGTGAGGGCAATGGTAATTTGAACCCTATACATCAATGTATAAAAGTGAATGACAGATGTTTCTGCAGAAAAGTCTTGGAAACATGTTACATGACAACATTAAAAACTTACTTGCAAAGACTACTGAAGGCAATGTCTACAAAAATGTAATTTGTTCTTCCTGAAAATCTATAATTTATCCATTCTCTGTCAAGAACATGTTTGATTTACAGCTACTACCATCAACCATCAACCGTGTAGAGAGAGATGCAATTTAAGGAAAAGGAAATATTCCAGAAACCTCTCAACCAACAATTCAAGATTTCCCTAAAGATGTTGTTATAAAAGCAGACCACCAGAGGAAGATGAACGTCTGGGTGATTTCTTTATAACCAGGGCCATTTCAAAAGCATTGAAGGTAAAGTGTTCCACCTTTACTTGCTGGCAAGCTATCAAAGAAGACGTTATCATTATCACGCTATAATTATCAACTGTTAGACATGCTCACCAAGCATCAGTGTAAGACACAAATCCGCACGCTTCAGTCCTAGGAGTGTCAAAAAATAGTCTTTCTCATCTTAATGATTGTCAGAATAACAGTAGCTTTTTCATATAAATCTTGTACTTAAACCTATCAAATCTAGAAGACATCACCTTTGATTAATAGTTATTCTTCTTCTGAGCCAGATCCCACTGCACTTTAAGAAAATGATTCTGATATGAATGACGTCTAGGACAGTTAAAACAATACCCGTATCTGAAGATGAATCTTCAAACGTCTGTGTTTATCACGAGCATCAGTCACCTGTAATTAAACGGCCACAATGTGAATATTGCTAACAAAGGATACACCTTTCATGTTGTTGTGATACATTTGTTGTCAGTAACGTAGCTCATTTCCTTGTCGACATTGCTTTTAAATATCATACAAAGATGCTATTTTTATTTTTCATTTGTGCTGTTGCAATTCATGATTATTTTTAAGTTAATTATATCGGCGTTCTCGACATAATCATCGGATACTTTCGTTTCTTTGGAAACATTCAGCCATTATACGAACGGACATTCCTTCATATAAGTAAGTGAAATTTGAGTATGTTATAGTACGTGTGTTATATTACTTACATGCTACCATACAAAATTAGGTAAATGCCGCGATGCTATAGAGTTATTCAAACATGTTACACTACGTCAGCCAACATTCACGACCTTCTATTAACAATAATTTGTTATAGGAATAGAGAAGGTAATGTCAGGAAAACTTAATAAGTTGTAAAAATGCTACAATAAAAAATGGTTTTATTATGTATTTCTGACAATATTAAATACCGGGATAATACAATAATATAGTTTTCCGAGCTGCAGTTTTCACAACTTTCAGAATCAAAAGAACTAATATATATATATATATATATATATATATATATATATATATATATATATATATATATATATATATATATATATATATATATATATATATATATATATATATATATATATATATGCACTTTAAACGATATACCATGAGATGATTAATTTTAACGACATTTTCAGCAAAATATAGGCTATACATGGTTCCAGTATTAATGGTGGAGGAAGAACCAGGAAAACCCCAGGAAGAACCACCGACCCACGAGAAGCTACTGGCAGGCTTTCTCATCCTTTTGAAAGTATTCAAGATTTAAATTTATTACAGGTGGCTCTCTTTTGACTCAGTGAATGAACTCCTAAATTCCCGAGTGTTTCCCATACATAATACAGTTATATGCCTTATGTGGCTATTTACACTCACAATTTCATATACATACGTTGATTGTTTTCTTTTTTAGTTTTTGTTTTCCTTCACACTGATTAAAAATATAATGCACATTTGCGATCTAAACATGAAACATAGTTTTATTACTAAACGTAGAGCACTACAAACGCCTGGTTAGCTACGCCATTCGAATGAACGCTAAGCCATTCACCTACCGTCTCAGCAGCTCATGGAAATTAATGTAGAATGGATACAGACGACACAGATGTTCATAACATTAACAAAGATGATTTGTTTAAAAGAGAATTTCAACTATTTGTTACCCACCAGCGTCCATACGTCCACCTTCTCTCTCTGTCTCTGTCTCTCTCTCTGCTTACACACACACACACACACATACACACATATACGCAGAGGAAAATTAACATGACATATAAACTTTCAGCCAAGATTGATTTCGTTGTAACAGTGTCAAAATTTAAAGACTTTTGTGTCCCTAATTTGGACACCTAACGTCACAAAACAAGTATTGTGTCCTCAATTACATTTTTTTGATGGAATAATCTGCCCGCACATTTAGTGGACGTTTTGAATGATTTAGCATAATGAGTGCTAGCACACTGAGAGTTCAACACCGATAACACGATATACTTAAGAACTAGAATCACATAACACGATAGCCGCCATCTGACGTCAGTTGTTTGAGCCTAGTATGACTATCATTAGCACTACAAAGTTATTCATGAAACAATTTATTCAAAAATATTAACAGTTGATAGTAGCCACACATTGATAGTAGCCATACAATTGACAGTTGACTAACGCAATTAATTAATAATTAAATATATTAATAATAGTTGTAGTTACACACACAGAGTACAAACAATCTTTACCATGTTTGTTTTTGTTATATTTATACCACATGACTGAGTGTTATAATAGCGCATCGCACAGTTCTGAATATAATTTACGGCATACGCTTTATGGACTCGTATTTTCATTGGATAGATAATGTCGTGGTAGAACATGTCACAAGATATCTCCAGTTATCTCCCTTCGAATAAAGTTCCAATTTCCGCGTTACTACTCTGGTTATATTATTTACGTCGTTTTCGTATGCATTATTTGCTTTTCTCATTTAAAAACGATTCCCATATAAATGTTCGCAATATTTCCTTTTTAAGAATAGTTTTTTTTATCTAGTTTGTTTTAACTACAAATGCCAGTATATACTGCATTAAACATGGTCTAGAAATGCACCAATTGTTTGCAATATGTTCTTGGCATATGTGGCAAGTATTGTTATTTACTTAATTTTGTTCTTAAAATATAGCTGATAAAAAGGATAGATGCTCTCGTTTTTTTAACTATCAGTACAATTAAATCATTCCTATTTATTTTCCCTTAGATCGTGAATGACTGGATTTTCTAAGAGAAATATGATCAAAATTTTCACTGCCATGAGATCTGTATAATATCTCAAGAAATTTGAGCTATTTTAGAAACCTTGCAAGTTCTAGGGTTACGTATGGCCGCATCGCATATAGACAAAGAAATTTTAAATCCAATAATTTTATTTCTTCTTCTTGATGTTCAGTTTGACTGTGAATTAAGGAAAATAATGCTCCTACTGATGTTTTCGGTGCGAATATACACATAACACAGAAGAACACTGGCATTATTTTGGGAGATACAGTAGGAAATCTGCAAATTTAGTCAGTTATATATATATATATATATATATATATATATATATATATATATATATATATATATATATATATATATATATATATATATATATATATATATATATATATACTGATAGCCAATTGTGCGAACGATCTGAATTAGTTTTGGTGGGATTACCTGGATTTACACGTGGTACCCCTGTGAGCACGGTATTTGGAAACAAATATTTAAACAAGTTCTATATGACCTTGTACATATAATTGTCCTAAATCGCTTTAAAATTGTGTTCTCTCTATAGATATACATTTAAAAATTAATAATTTTCAGGACCCTTTGAATGAAGGGCCAGTTGGTCCAGATCGGTCCAATGAAGATTATATATGATATTTTTTCTAAGGTTTCCATTTTTAGTCAGATTTTGTCTGATTGAACAATTGCTAAAATATTGAAAGAGCATGTTCAGGTTCAACACATAAGATATTCTTGATTTTCTTTAAATCTATGACCGCCAACTCGGATTATAAAAATGGTACTAACAGCTGCCTCGCTTGGCGCTCAGTATTAAGAGGTTAGTGTTAGGAATGGTTGTCCTGGTATCAGGATAATGTGACTGGGTGCTAGACATCACTATAAACTGCCACACTGCAGACATCGTAGCGATATAACTAAAACTTATTTAAAGCTAAGTTAAAGATCTAAACCACACACACACAAACACACACTTAAATCTCCTTTTTGAAGTAATTGTACATACTGTAAATATTAATTATTGATTTGGCAAAAGTAATGATTAATTAAAAATATTGTTCATATTGATTTTTATTTTATTCTGCGTTAATAATTAAATAAATTGTCATTTATCAAGTCTCCCATCTAATAGCGTCCAAATGTCACAGCCAATTATGTCCAAATGACATTATTGGCTGCGTAATTCGGCCACTGACTGCTGGTTACATATACTATGATAAATACTGATACAACACAACATTTAATTGTTAACTCTAATCTGGACTAATGTAAATCTGTTTTTAAATGACCTTCTGAAGAATGTATAATATAAGTATTCCTTACTTAATTAGCTATTTTAAGCATCAAAACATTTCTCAAGTTCTTTCGCCAATCGATTTTGAAGAATAAATAATATTTTAGTGTCAACTTAACAGCTTTTAAAAATCAACGTCTTGGAAACAAGAAAGCAAGTTTGTTTTGGGGGTGGTAATAAATTTGTCCTTAAAACACATTTCAATTCCTTTTTAATACATTAAAACATATGAATTCGATTGTATATAATAGATGCTGTATGTATGACATTATATTATATTACGGGCCTTCCTAGATAACTACAGTCCTGGGAAACATCAACGGTGGCGAATATTTGATAAAAACCTTGGTCATGGACGAATCTCTACAACAGAGATTATCTTCGCAGAATCATGACTATATTTTTAAAAGATTCGAACTAACTTTTCTAGCACTATGCATTGCGCACAAAGAAAGAAAGAAGTGATATTTTAAAAATATGCACATCATTCCAATCGAGGTCAATAGAATCAGCTAGGATAAAGAGGTACCTTAACAATAAAGATGAGAGGGGAGACACTGAATGTATACGGGACTGTTGGACTGGTTTTGTTTGTGAAATCATGTTTAAAATATCGACTTTAAAATATTTTTTCAACAGCATCAATAAAACATTTTTGACAATTTTGTACATATAAAGTGGATATCAGTTTTACTTCTTCTTACCCTTGCTTCATATCGATAATAAGCAAGGACATTTAGCTGTAATCAATGACGGATTGCATTAGTTTCGGAAAAGATTTCTTTGTGTCGTTAACTGGACAAGGAAATTTATCGATACACGGGACATACCAGACGGAAGGTCAGTTTTTTCCTATTATTTCCAAACACAGATGATGTCAACATCAGCAAAGCTGGTTTGTTTGAATGGTCATTTCAAATATTTGCTATCCACCAGCCCACCCCTACTTCTCTCTCTCTCTCTCTCTCTCTCTCTCTCTCTCTCTCTCTCTCTCTCTCTCTCTCTCTCTCTCTCTCTCTCTCTCTCTGACACTCAAAAACACACGCAAAAGGACCATTACCATGGCATATGAATCTTCAGCTAAGAATGATTTCTTTGTAGCAGTGTCAATATTTAAAGATTTTGGAGTCCGCAATGTGGACACCCAAAATTACAAAACAATTATGGTGTCGTCAATTACATATTCTTGAAGGGAATAGTCTTCCCTGCCCGCACACTTATTGGATGTGTGGAATGTTTTTTTTAGAGTGGTAGCTAGCACTCTTAAAGTTAAATACTGATAGCACGATTCACTTAAGCATAAGTATCACAAAACAGGACGGCCGCCATCTGACGTCAGGTGTTTGCGCCTAGTAGTTCATGAAGCAATTTATTAAGAAATATTAGGAGCTTATAGCAGCTACACAATTGACATGTGACTAACGAAATTACCTAATACATGAATACGACGATAATATTTGCAATCACACACGCATACACACAGTACAATCACTCGCATGTTTTTTGTTTTATCTACACGACCTGACTGACTGGTATAATATCGTATAGCACAGTTTTGAATCCAGACTCAATATTGTTTTAAATAGTGAAATGCCATAGTAGAACGTATAAGAAGAAATCTCCAGTTATCTCCCTTTGAATAAAGTGGAAATTTCTACTTTCTTCATTTATTTACGTTATTTTCGTATGAATTATTTGATTTTCTTTTTTAGAAAAGGATTCCCACATAAATGTGCACACAATTATTTTCGTAAGCTGAGTTCTTTATCTTGTTTTGTTTAACCACAAATGTCATGATATACTGTACCAAACAAGGTCTAGAAATGCACCACTTGTTTGCAATATTTTAAAATGTTCTTGATATTATTATTTAACTATTATTATTTAATTATTTTTGTTCTTCAATAGTAACTGATACTAAAGACTGATTCTCTCGTGATCTGAACTGTCTCAACAATCAAATCATTCCTATTTATTTTCCCTTAGATCGTGATTGACTGAATTTTCTAAGATAAATATGATCAATATTTTCAGCGACATGTGCTCACCATAATATCTCAAGAAATTCGAGCACTTTTAGAAACCTTGCGTGTTCTAGCGATAAGTATGACCGTACTGCATGCAGACAAACCTATAACAAATCCAGTCATTTTATTTATTGATGTTCTGTTTGACTGTGAATTAAGGAGACTCATATTACTACTGATATTTTCGTTACTAATATACATATAATACAGAAGAGATTATTCGGGGCGATACAGTAGGAAATCTGCAACTTTAGTCAGTTTTAAATACTGATATCCAAGGGTGCGCACGATATCAATCATTTTGGCACGACCACCTGAATTTACACGCATGACTTCTGTGAGCACGGTATTTTTTAAATAAATATTTAAACAAGTTCTATATGATATTAAACATATAATTTTCTTTAATTACTTTAAAATTACTTTCTATAAGCATACTTTTTTAAAAACCTAATTTCGATGCTCCAATAGTTTTAAATCATATTATGGAACAAAAACGAGTGTTACAAGCATTTGATATTGCTATCATGTGTCTAAATTATAACCATATCTAGATTTGAATTTTACCGGTGCTAAATATGATCATGTCTATAAGCACACATTATAAATAGCATTGCATATAATGATATAGCACTCAGTTTCACTCAGAATAGATCAAACATTTCATGCATTGTCAAAAGAAAACGAAACAACGAACAACTAATAAACTCCTTGGAAATTTTATTGATCAAATCCTCATCTAGAATTCACATTTAGTTTGTCTATATGCTATGGTTATTTAAATATGTATTTTCTTTAAAATTACACTAACATTTCTACCTTTGCAGTCGCATGAACTTTGTCTGGGTAGATACTACACATAAATTGAAAACGGCTGTACAGTAGGAGTAAATACTTCAACTCGTTATTTACCCAGTATTGAAAACTTTCAGGAAAACGCTCTGCGAATAAGTCTGAAAGTCTCAACCACCACAAATATATTTATTTTTCCTTTATTCATATTGAATAGCAACAATTGCAAAAACATATTCGTTCTTTTACGGCAATCATGATATAGTTCTGAAAGATCTTTCTCCAGAATATATATATATATATATATATATATATATATATATATATATGTATATATATATATATATATATATATATATATATATATATATATATATATATATATATATATATATATATATATATATATATATATTAATTGATATTATCAAATACTTATCTGCATGTCAGATATATGTCGTGACTCAAAGTAATAAATAATCTTTCACTGTATCTGCACATACCATTTGATATTGTCTTTCACTGTATATACAAAATTCAAACTTCCTTGTATCCTGAAAAGCTAAACCAATGAAGTTATTTCTTAACCTCTGGAATTATGTATTAAAGAATCTTTGCACATAACTATATCATTGTATCGAGATATATCATGTGTACCTTTTATTCTCAATATAACGTTCTCTTATGTCCCCCCTGTGGCATATATAAATATATGTGTATATTATATCTTCAGATATATGCCTACTATCCACAATAATTATAAAAGGTAATCCATGTTATAACAGTGTGTTTGTGTGCGTGTGTGTGTCTGTGTGTGTATGTGTGTGCCACTATACCTGTAACTGACTATATTGCAGATGGCATTTTCGTGAACAAGGAGGTAACATTTGTTTCTGATGGATTCACTATGTTAAATAAAAATATTTTGTGGACGAAAGTAAAACCTAAATATGTGGTCTCTTCCTCAGTAGAAGGAAGAAAACCTATCAGATACACATTAAAACCATGATTAAATCGATGCAATCGGCAGACATGAATGTGACCAGTTTTAGATTTCAAAATTTCAATCACTTGTTTGCCCATTTCTGAGTTCTGTTTAAGCTTATCAGTTGCTGACCTTGCGTAAACTCTGATCAAGAGTAGATCAAAATGTTGTCGACATATTATGATCAATATGTTGCTTTATTGAGGCATTTCACAAGGCTGGTATGTTTTATGCTGAATTGCGTGAGTATATACTTCCCTTTGATATAGAATGGTGCAGCCCGCATTAATCTAAAGTTAAGACATTGTGGCGCGAATGAAAAGGTTAAGCCCATAGCGCACATTTCAAATCTTTATCATATTTCACATCCACTAACCTTCGCACTTGAATACTTTTATGTCATGTCCGTTTTCTTGTCGATCACCTGATTTTGTATAGACAATTTACTGACACGAGTGTTGTCGCTATATTACAATCATTTATCTTCGTTCCTATGAGGCTAAAAGCAAAGTGTATATTTTAGGATGATAACAGTATGTTATCCTTAGTAAACATGCATGAACCAATGAAGACATTCCACTTGGACTATTCAGTAAAATGTCATTTACTATGAGATAAGGACTAATTTCAGTAACTTTTAAGGGTAAAGGAGTAAGAGAGGATTTTAAAAAATTGGAGGCCCATCTCCCTCCTTAATATGGATTATAAAATTTTAATCAAACTGTTAGCAAATAGGGTATAAAACTGTATGAATACTATAATTAACAATAATCAGACTTGCGGATCAAAAGGAAGAGAATTCCAAATTAATATTTAAAATATAAAGACGATAATAGATTAAATAAAAGAAAATGGGAAAATAGGCGCTATGGTGTTTATTGATCAAGAAAAAGCTTATGATAGAATTGAGCGAAACTATACACAAATAGTTTTTTTAAAATTTGGTTTCGGAGAAAATGTCCGAAGATGGACCAAAATCCTGTATAATACTATTACTGCAAGAGTACAGGTAAATGGGGCTGTAACGGAACAATTTGACATATAAAGATCGGTGAGGCAAGGTTGCCCGCTGTCAATGCTATTATACGTAAGAGCGATAGAAATTTTAAGCACTAAAATAAAAAGTAATAAACTTATAAAGGGATTTAATTTACCAAAATTGAAAAATCAAATAAAAATGCTTCAACATGCAAACGATTGTACTAACTTTATTAAGGACCCAAGCTCTTTTAAACATCTATTAAAAGAATAAGAACATTTGGTAAAGTATCGGGTTTTAAAATTAATCACCACAAAACAGATACTAAAAATAGACAACTGGAGAGGCAATCACCCTGGATTACCACCCCATTATATAACAGATAAGGTAAAAGATCTGGGAACCTTTTTTGGGACAAACGTAGAACAAAAAACTTTAAACAAATAATAGAAAAAGTAAAGAAATCCATTGATATATGGGCAATCACGCCATTATGTATAATGGATCGAGCCCAAGTGGCGAAAACATACCATTATTCGAACATCAATAACACTTTGAAATAAATTGATATAGAAAAAAAAAACAAATTAGGAAAAATTGATAATGAAATAAGTAAGTATATAAGGGGTTTAAAAACTCACTACATTCAAAAAGAACAACTTTATCAAGCAAAAAATAGGGTGTTTTATATTTACCCAATATTAATAAAGTATAATAGAATCCTTAATCGTTTTAAAGTAATTAAATCAAAGCCTAACAAGCCATGGGAGGCCATATATATATATATATATATATATATATATATATATATATATATCTATATATATATATATATATATATATATATATATATATATATATATATATATATATATATATATATATATATATATATATATATATATATACTGGTTTGTTTTTTAAATTAAAAAATAGACAGGACATATATGAATAATACAAAAAGTAGATTAATAAAAAATCCAAGAAAATTTAGATATATAAAAAAATTAATATTAAAATATAGGGAAGAAGAGGTATTATGGAAAGATACTACAAAATATACATATAAAAAGTAAGGGACATTGATACTAAAAGCATTAGATGTCAAATAGAAATAGAGGTATGTGGGGTTAATTGGAGTATTATCTGGAAAATATGGGAAAGTATAAATTAACTAAAATGTCAAAGTCTAATTTTAAAATATTTACATGGGATGTGGCTGACTGGTGATGTCGCCTTAAGAAGACACATGATTAGACTTATACCAACAAGTTTTCGTTGTGTAGGAAATATGATTTTACAAAAACATGTTAAACAAATATGAAAAAACTAAAACAGAAAGAAACGAGGTAATTAGTTTAATTTCGAAAACAGAACCATATAGGCAATATATATTATTACATTTGGATGGAAAGTTTAAAAAAGTAGAATATATGAAAGTCATCAAATATATAATTTTTGTTACGAAGAAATGTGGTCAAATTATAAGTATTAGAAAATAACACTTATTTGCTAACGATATTTTCTAACAAATTTTTTTATATATTTTTTAGATATATTCTACACATGGAAGAAGTAAGGAACATGGACATCATAGGGCTATATCATATGACGTTACGCGAAGTGGGCAGGCCTGCGGAAGAGCCTCAGAAAACGCCATGTGTAGTTTATGTGTATAACCAAATTTTGGACCTTTTAGACCTCTTGTATTATAAAGAAAGTTCTGCAATAAATTAGTGTGTTACACAAACTATTAAAGAAAAGATGGACACCATGCCTTTTTTAACAGATTTACATGAATGGAAAAATGTATAAAGGGGAGACGACACATGACACACATTGATTAAAACACTAGGTTTTGCTTTCTTTGTAAAAATATAGTTATCTTCCACGGTCTCACTCTAAAATGATCTAAATTTTAAAACAAAGATAAATTCTAATAATACTAAATAACTAAATTTAAATAAATAAATAAATAAATAAATTATATATATATATATATATATATATATATATATATATATATATATATATATATATATATATATTCTAATTAGAAGACTGGGAACAATTTGATCTAGTGGCTGTTCTTACACATACACTTGATAGCAGCATACAAAATAGCACTAAACACATAGCATGCATATGACATAGGAAACCCTTAGCCAAGGTCACATTAATACAAATAAGGGGAACGATCATGATAAGGTAAATTAAATCCTATTGGAAGAGTGAACCTTTATATACACTAGGAGGAAAAAAAATGCCATCAAACATTTAAGTCAAAAAGGTTTTGATCGAAATTCTTTTTTAATTTAACACACAGAAACAAAGCAGGGGAAATACAAAAACACATGAAACACTTTTTAGTTATTTTTTTTCGGTTAAGTGGTGAAGGGGGCATCTGTCAGATGCCAAAAAGCAAAAAAACAAAAACAAAAAAAACCCCAAAAAAACTATCCGATCCGCTTGCTAGGAAACCGCGAATTCTTACTGGTATTTATAAGCATTAATATGAAAAAAATAACTCGGTGATAGTTGTTTACGGCCATGACTCCTTTCGAGAACACTACCAGTTCAATATGACTACCTTGAGAGCGGGAAATCTGAACGGTGTTTGCACAGCGTGCTATAGAATAATTCAAAATGCCTTTACAGGCCATGGTCATACATCGAAACCACATCAGAAAAGTGTCTGAATAGAAATAGCGAGCGCACAAGACACGTGCAACCACTGAAGACGTTCTCGCAATCTTTTCAAACTAGAATTTTCTTGAACGACAATGTTAATCATACAGTCTATAACAGCGGCAAATATTTCGCGAGGAAACAGGTAGTCGAGCTAAGGTGGTCACACGCCCTTATCCTGCAGGAGATTGCCTCGCTCAATACTAAAATATACGTTCAGAATACTCAGTCATTTTCATAACCGTACATAACCCTCAGTCAGTTATATAAACGAAAGTGATATGTTTCAGCTCTAAGTGACGTACACTAAATAAAATGATTGCCTCGAGATTCATCCTGCGCTGCAAATTTGTGGATATTGATTAGCTATTAGTTTTGGCTCTAATACCTATTATCCGTCTGCATGAGGCGACATGTGGTCAGTAAATCAGAGATCCAAATGGAGAAAAATAAACAGGGCGACTTCTGGAAGGTCATCATTCTTATTACTGACAGCAAGCAGAAGTGATAACAAAGCTGGTTTTTATTAGTGTGGTGTATATTATGTTGTACTATAGGTCGATGCTCTGGAACCCTGAAGAAACCATAAACAGGTCTCAATAGCTAGATGGATATACGACAAATAAAGATTAAAGCAGCATCTAAGGAATACGTTTGTTTCTATTAAGTTGAATATGTACAAATAAATTGACAACTGTCATTTTGTCCATCATGTAATGAAATCTTAACGCTTAACATTTGTGATCCATTATATGAAAAAAATCGTCTATAAAATTAGTCTTATATTGGTATAAAAATTGTAACCTAGAATGATATGTTTCACAAAATATTGTAATTTTAATTATATTAATACATAATTAATAACTTAATACTGCTGTGAAATGTTGTTAATCAATTTCAGAAGTCTTTAATTCGGTGTTTTATTTCATCGGGGTACACAACTGAATTTCTTGAGTTTCATCAATATTTAATGTGTGAAGAAGAGCAAATTCATTCTGTTTTCACTAGTTGGAGACAAATGGTTTTACAAAAATACTATCCACTTTCTTCTCAACATCGACCGTCAATTTCTTAGGTGAGTGTGTGCATTACAAGACTTCTAGTCTGTGATGCTGCATAATTCGTGTACATTATCCAGATGAAGCATCATCGTCAACCTGGAATTGGAATGACTTCAATCTAACAGGTTTCTGGTGACTGCGTGCCCATCGTGATGCTGCTATAGAACCCAATCGTTCAATCCAAACTCGCGGTTTACATAAAGTCTTTCTATTATTAATGTTTTCTATAGATGTCTAGCATTTTCGTCAAAAACTGACATTTATCTTGTGTTTATCTCCGACACACCACATTCATGTTCTGAAGAAATACCGTTGTTTGTATCTACAAAGTCTATAAACAATAAATGAAATAATCTATCGTACGCATTACATTTTTAAAAAAAGATTAGCAATCTTTTGCGGACACCTATCCACTCTACAGCCATTAAGGCATGAGACGGACGAGGTGACTACCTTTAGTGCAGACATTTTAAAAAGTATTTTATATGTCATTATTTGCCTTTAACCCCTTTCCTCCTTAAATATAATCTGGAAAAATAAATGACTAATAAATTTTGTTTAGGTTAATGTATACCCTTTATATTGTATGAAAGTTTATCCAGTTCATTTTCTGTCTTTCCGGTTACGGTCCTATCATATATAGACTCGTACTAGTATACACATGAATTGTTGCCATTTCTATTATGGCCCTACCATATTCCTATCAGTGTTCTTATAGAACTGTAAAACAAAATTTTCCGTTGAAAACTGGTAAATAGGGTTATATTGCCTTTACGAAATATGCTGCAAACTGTGTCTGTCTGAAGAAATATGGAGTGAATAGCATTATCTTCTGCTATGAATGACATCAATTTAAATCTCACACACTTCCAGGATTAATGTTTATAAATATTACCAGTTAATGAATACAGGTAACGTACGACTCTCACAACATATATGCAGGCTATTAGATTGTCTTTTGCAAATATTGCAATCAAGTGAAGCATCATGTAATATCATAACATGCTATATGACTGCTCCTGGGACCTCGTGGCTGGAGTGTCGTCATTGAATACGGGAGTTCGAGGGTTCGAACAACGGCCGAATCGTACCAAAGACTCATAAAATGGCATTAACAGTTGCTTTGCTAAGCGCTCAGCATTAATATGTTTGTGTTAAAACTGGTCACCCTTGTGCCATGATAAAGTGACTGAGTGGCACATCGTGATACCTGTCTGTGGCAATGCTATATATCACAATAAATTGCCACACTACAGACATCGTAGCAATCTGACTGAAAATGGTGCAATCTGCGTTAAAATCCAAATAACACCCAACCCACCCCACACCTATATAGTTATATTCTTATTATTATATGCGTTGTATCATTTACATTATGAATGTAAAAACTATTGTCGTGTCTTGCCTTGATCTTAGCCAAAGTTCTACTCGTGTACAGTGTTTGCTTTATGCATATTGCTATATCTTTATGTTGCAATAATATGTTTGTGTTCGTTCTAGGCTGTTATAGGCCAAATCAATCATTTTTGTTAGAGTTTCTTGTGTAAGAGAAACCAAGATAGGATGCTTTGTGATGCTGTTCTAAGCTTTATGTTGTAATGATTTGATATTCTTTATAAAGTGTGATCAGTTGTTATTTCAGGGGCTAATCGGCCGCCATAATATGGATCTTCAAACAACCATATTTTCTAAATCACGTGGATGATAGGCAAAATGATGAGTGAAAGGTAAAAGGAAAGAGTCGAATAAACAGTAATAAAATAAATGTTTTATCTTGCACATTTTTACTTATGACATAAAGGTTTTAGAATTTGTGAATGCTCTTGTTTTTATATTCCAAGTAAATTGTGAATTTGATAAAGTATTCTTCTTTCTGTTTAAGCGAAATATCCATATGTAAGCTTAGGGATTTTGTTTGCAAATGGTTCATCCAATAAGACGGACGAATGCTTTGATATGAAGTTTTGTCCCTCCTCAACTGTTTTGAGTGATTTTTTGGTTTCCGCAGCTCTACCACCTTGTTGTGACATGGCGGTATATTTTTCTACCAATACAAGACCGCAATTATTATCTTTGTCTTATTGTTATTTAATATCATTGTATAAGTTCTACAAATTGGATGTTGCATTTGCTGGTAAAAATCTTCCGATTCTAAAATATTTTGGATGCGTCAACAAATGTTTTCTATTCCAGAATTGGTTCGTAGTCATGTATTGCCTTCAGCGCTTCCTTATCGGCATTGTCGTCTTCGTTTCTAGCGGCATTTACTGCATAATGTGTTGGGTTTTAATCTCTTTGGACTGGTTTCAGGTACTTCCCTAGGCAGACGCCCCTTTATACTGCAAATGCCACATTACTCACATCTCCTGAGAAAAGATTTTATTGAAACGCCTATTACATGCAAGTACGTAAGAAGATTTTGTGTGTTCGAACGACATGCTTATTTCTGACACATGTGGCTCTTGAGGGAAAACACGAAAGTATCCAATGTCTCTCTGATCATTTGTACGCCTCTTTCTTGTTCTAATTTTTATCTGTTCATTCATGAATATTACCAAATGGAGTTTCGTAAAGTTTACGTCGTTAAATTTACTTTAACTTATAGTTCAAATGGTGCGGCAATAACCTTAACTTATTTCCCCTTATTTAAATGGTAGACTTTTGGCGGACATTCCAACCTCTCTTTGGGTTGTAAAGAAAACCATACCTCCCCTTTTGAAATAATGCAATAACATCTACTGTGTACCCCCTCATGATTGTAGCTTCCAGTACCTTTGCTGGTCAAGATTTTGAGAGTTAATAACCTGGAATATTAGAAGCCTTAACCATATTAGACTTTCTTGACAATGTGCAATAAGGAACTTTTTTCTTTGCGTCTCTTGTACTACTGTAAAAATGGTATTGTTCTATTTGCCTTCTCATTAAAATATGTATTCAATGTAGCATGTAGATTTGCTATGTTAATAATGTAGAACTTAATAATGCAACAAACTATATAACAAAACCTGAGATAATAAATTAGAAAATCTAAAAAAAATATTAATGTTAAAATTAAATTTAAACTACATGCAAACTATATCTAACACTAATTATACTTGATGTATTTTCATGGGGATGTGGATGGATGGATGATAAGTGAAAAGATGTGCCATATAAGTACACACAGGATGAATAGATGAGTTGGATGTACAAGCAGGATTAATACAGTGCTTTGTGTTGAGCTGTATTCACCCTTATTCCCATCCTCTATGTGAACGTATGTTATGGTTCTTGTTGCAAATACGTTGAAAGGTGCAGTTTAGAAAGTCATGAATTATGATATCTAAATGCCCGAGTACTCTTTAATTAACAGGATTCTGACTGTTCATAAAGTTGAATCATTTATTTCGGTAGGGGCTGAGCTTTGGGTTTGTAAGAGACACTTTCATCACACAGTCTTAGAAATTTCATCATTGGTAAGGCAATTTAACAGATGTCAGTTGCTTCATGTCATCAAAGGGACCCAGCATGACACCGAACAAATTTCAAATTCATGGCGCGCTTTAAGAAATGTCCACTTGGGAAAACAAACTAGTGCATCTATTATATATGCTAAAGGATTAATGTAATATATTTATATAATTAGAAACTCTATAAAAACAACGAGAACTGAGAAACCACCCAGCTGCGTCTTTACAAGCTAACGTGCATGTTAAAAATTTAGTTCGTGTATGTCAGTTTAGACTGCCTCTTTGTCTGCATCAATATATTTAGTATAAAAGGTCGCAAGCGAGTATGTATGGTACGTGATCCTGTTGGCTCTTATAACACCCCAAGCTGAGTTTGTCACCAACTGAGAACCTGTTACTTCAGCAGATACTATGACCTGACTCTACTGTTAGCATACTCTTGGTCAACCATATGCCATATCAATCAAGAAACGTAAGTTTCCCATAGCCAATACAGTTGGTTCAGTGGTAAGCACCGTTATGTCTCGGGTGGATGTGGGTGTTCATCAGGGGGTGCCAGATGCAGCCGTGTACATAGGGACACTGTTGCATCAAATGCGTGTGGCTATTATCGCTGGGATTCAACTCAAAACGTTTAAACTGTTTATGGTTTTACACTCATAAATAACATCTTTACTATCACCATCATGTGAGTCGACGCTTGTATTAATTAATTACCATGGGTGTCAAGGTAACGGGTGGTGCGCAAGGCTTTCGATTAGTGGAAATAGTCAAGAGGACACAAAATTACTGACATATTAGAATAAAGCTTTAAAACTAGATTTGCGCGTATATTTGCCGATGGAGACACCTTCCAGTGTATGGACTTCCCAATCAACGGAAAGCTGGGTTCTCATATATTTGTCTTCAATATTCAGACAGTATGCGAAGCCATTAGTCAGTATCCAAGCAAAGACAGAACAAGTATCACTGGTGATAAGGACGATAACATGACGGTATTGACATTGACAAGGAATAGAAGAAACTGTTTCTTGATTGTCAGTGTCTTAATGAGGCATAAACAGTCATGCATTGAATGTTTATTCAAAGAAGATAGATATCGAACAATGCTTATACCCAGATTCCGCTGTAAAAAAGTCTTTGGCTACCGCGTCGCAGCATTTGGATAAAAACTAAACATGATACAGAGCTTAAACTGCACGGAATTTCTGACCTAACAAAATATGTTGATACAAAATGAAACTTTCAGATTTTTGACAATATAACCATCTTGCCTGCAAGCACGAAAATCTGGTAATGGTGGGGCTTTGCAAACCAACCATATCTCCAATTGAAGTTTCATTGCACACAAAGGAATTATGATGCAATTATATCTTAACATCTGAGACCCTTATAACATTCCCCTAAAAGATCTGCAAGAAATATCCTTACTAGCAGACACAGAACAGGATGACGCTCAAACAAACAAGTACATGCACGCACAATAATTGTGGTTGATGCCATTGGCAATAAAGTCGCGGATATTGGAATATTTTATAATTTATCATTAATACACCCGTTACGATTTCCCATGAAACCACATTTTAATCTTTGTGGCTACGGGTGTAATCCGTAGCTGACTATCCATGAAATCCACATATTGGCGCATACAATGCTCAACAAAATCGCGGCCACATATTTAAGGAATACGAATTTGACATTACCATTAAACTAAATCAACAAATATACAAATGTAAATGAAACACCAATTGAATCGCACAAGACATACACTTCGGACCGAATTGAAGAAGTTGCAAAAGATCTAATAGATATTCCCCCGAAGAGCCTAAAAAATCATTAATCAAACATTTATTATAGTAAGGTTTGATCTTTCATTTAACCTTTGCGAGAGTTTTGTTATGTATCTATCTGTTAGCAACTGTGAAGTAAGTAATGTGTATTTTATATTTGTAATGCTTAAGATTCATTAAATCTTAAAATCGGTATTCTGGCTTTCATAATATTTTCTTTAAATCACGGACACACAAAAATTTTCTGACACCATTGACGTCAGCTAGTCGTGAACTATGCAAACCTGCTTCTATCTGCATCGTTCTGGTCTAAGAACGGTGGTTTTTGGGTACTTCGTAACAGCTCAAAGTGATTTGATGATATGTACTTGACAAGTCACTTTAAAATATTCCAGAAAAAAGATTTCATAAGGATTCAAGATACTTGAGTGACCTATCCAGAAACTGATGATTTCGCAATTTCGCAGCTAAATATTAAATGTTTTGTCAGAATTGATAGATTATGTACTGCAAAGCTGACAAAATCTAATGAATACGTTCTACTCTGAGGTTTAACACACGTCCAATCCAAAATCTGTTTTATTTAATTGGAGATGCAATTTAGCTGCTATTAATTGGTTCTCTTGTTTGCGTCTTGATTGTCGGTCTTGATTCAAACACATATACACACACGATGCACTTTATCAGCAAAAGTTAATTGTTATCTATAGTTTGCATTGCACTGAAAGTGTTAGCACTCCATTGCATTCTCTTGAATTCAAGCATGTGATTGTGATTAAGCATCACATATTATGATAAGAAGAGGAATGATTTACATCCAATCCAGTAAAAGTGCATTAACCAGAAGAATACTCTACTAGCTCTAACACATACATGGGCTAACAGACAACATTTTTTAAAATATTATATTGCATTTGTAATACATGTAGTTTTACCCAGTCTCGTGATGGAGGATTAGAGAGGGGCGGGTAGAGCGTTTTGGATTACATTTGTGGTAGGAAATGAGGACAATGCTATTTTTGCATCTGCTAGAGACATTTAGAGCAGGATAAAATGAAATAGAATAATTTATATCCTGTCCCTCAACCACTATCAACATGTGTTGTAATGTGGACGATACATTCAATAACAAACCATATTTACTCTCTAACACACGGCTGAAGACTATGGTGTGATACAAAACGTAAATCACCATGAATAAGTTAAAATTCAACAAGTGAAGATACCATCCATTATTCAAAAATCAGAAAAGCCTTGTTACTACACAGCTGTAATATCCATCCATTCAAAATATGTAACTGGATTATATGTCATGATAAAAAAGAACATATTCAATAATTATATTCACCTCAATGGCTTTCGGCTCTCGAATCACGCGCCTTGATGCTCACAAACCGTACAAACATAAGGGTTATTTCTACTGTGTAAGCAATTGTAGATGTTTAATTTACCGTAACATTCTTGAACGAGCATACATCATATCAATCCCTCCGTAGCTTTTTTTCCGTCACAGTTTTTATCATCCTAAAGTAACCAAAGTAGAACTAAAAAATGTTTTGGACATTTGTACATTTGCCATTTGCATTTACACACACACACACACACACACACACACACACACACATATATATATATATATATATATATATATATATATATATATATATATATATATATATATATATATATATATATATATATATATATACATATATATAGGTGTCTGGGTGTGTGCGGCTGTGCGTATATCTTGATTTCTGTCTTGAGTGTCTTTTTATATAACATATTGCTTGATATATGGTTCATTACATTTGTTTTAGCTTGAATAGACTTAATATATTGAATATTTCTTGTTTTTCCTTAAACACATTCTATGCCCAAAATCAATAAGCATTCGTCTATAATTACAAGGCTGTGACAGTGGCCACAAAATTTGTTCCTGTTGGAAAATAATTTGTCTTAGCTACAATACTGTCACGTATTGCATGTGTTTCTTGTTCATTTTGTATCAAAGACTCTATGGTTCTTTAGAAGTTTTGATTGGTAAACTTATATTCTATTTCAGAGATTTGTAACGAACATAATTCTATTTTCTGTCCTTTAAATATTTATTTGTTTACGTTTCAGATCATCCAAAGATATTCTATTTAGTTATGGTTTTCTCTTGCATATAAATTTCACAACGCACGGAGAAAAAAATCTTTCGTTTCATTCCGAATTCAGTGTGTATATGTGTATTTTATATACGTATAATAATTGTGACAAAAGTTTTCTTCTGACGGAAATGTTATCAAACTGGAATTGTAGCAGTATACTACACCAACAGACTTCCACAATGCAAGTCTCTCCATGATTCGTCAGTAAAATGTAGGATATATCTTATGTACACATTGTATTACACTGTATAGATGTTTTTCATCTGCAGAAGAATTGCAAATATTCCAGTAGTTATCTATTATCTATAAAGTGTCTTTATTCACTCAGCAGTACAGGCCGTGTTTTAGTGGGAAATTGAATATGAGAAATGAATATGGCCTTAAAAAAGCTTCATTCAGTGACTGCTTGTGTTTCTAAAGTTTCAAACAATATGTACCCTGGTCTGGTAAATGACTTAGTTGACGTTCATGAATATTATATTTGTCTCAGCTTGAGATGTGAAGTTTTGAGCAATGTTCAATTTAAGCCTGTTTATCAGCATATTATATCGTGACTGCGATAAGAGACAGATCTAAATTAATAGTCTACATTTATTTTTACCACTACGTCATTACTAACAAAATCGTTATCATCATGGACAATTAGCGAAGTTTTATCTACTGCAAACACCATACAACATTCAGCAAGACTGATACATTTTTATTTAACAGGGCATCATTGATTTAACATGAAATAGTTGTTACTTGTCTAAGCTCGTACAAAAAAAGCAAGACAAGAGTGAAACCAACAAGCTTATGTATGATGTAGCAAATAATATATTTCCCTAGCAAAATATAAGTATTACCAATAAAAAGTCGTAAATAAATCATAGTTCTAAATTCCAAGATGAAAAGTGATGACATATGCCGTAACACTCACAGTCTTGTCGTGTCAACATTTTTTGCTGAATCACAATTAAATTAAATTCCAGGTTAGAATTTCTAAATAAATTTTGATACATTCCTTTGTCCAAGAATTTTCCAGGGAAATTAATAATTATTTCAGAAAAAAAAAATAAAACCCAACTCAAAATGGTTAAAACAGAACACACCTTAAAGCTTCAAAGATATGATGTACAACCAGCTTGATTCTTACCATATCGTGAGCATTAAACCTATCTAAAATGCAAAACAGATTCCCAGGTGACAAAAATTAAACGTAAAAGCATTATATGCCTAAAGTCAGATACTCTAGTATAGCTTTAACTACAATCAATAATCCCCACCCAGGAAATGGATAACAAAAATGTTGTTTACTCCTTAACTGACACAGGTTCTGAAACTGATGGCTGTTTATGAGGCCAAGCATAACTGAATTGAATCTCTCAAATAATCATATCCTTTTGAGCAAAGTATCATTACAATAGCATGTAATCGAATCAAATAACATGAATCAGTACCTTCACCACCTTACACTTCATTACCGTTCACTGAGGATATTAAACAGACATAAAGAAGAATAGGACACATTTTGCAACAACATAAAGAAGCAGAAAAAGCCTTTCTCATTGAACAACAACAGTGAGAAGTAGAGGCATGAAGACAACGTCATGAAGAAGAAAAAGCAGAGTAGAAACAAAGTCTAGGAGAGAAGGATGACGGTGAAAGTTAAACGTTGACGGTACTCTTGAACATCTTAGCAAAGTTAAGGAGTCTAAAAGAATATGTCAGATTTATTTAAAACGACCCAAGAGAAAAATTCCTACCAGAGTCAAAACAATCCAATTATGTCCATAGACACACTAAACCTGTAATATCAATACTAGTGAGATCTGCCAAATTATCAACAGTATAAGGTCCAGAAGTATCGTTATGGCTGTGACAAATGGATAAGGCTATTAAAACGAATTACTTCACATTCCTGTGCGATTTGTTTAAATGCAAACATAAATTAAATCAAACACGAAAAAGTCCATTTCTTTACACGCATCTCTCTCGAAAAGAGGCTACTCCATGTTTGCTACAATCAATTAAAATTCAAATCCCTTTTTTCCCATAATAGATGTGTGTGAGTCTGTGATTGTAGATCCTTATTATAAAAAAAATAAAACCAGGAAATACTTACGTTTGTCTTTCTAGTATAGTTTTTGGTACAAATTTAAAATCCAATTTGTGTACGTAGCACTTTAAACGTTCATTTTCGTTTTTCTTTGTCTTTTTATACCCTTTTTGAATTTATTCACTGGCAGTTTTCTTGGTTGTCACTTTCTTCTTGTCTTATTTTCTTCTCTTTTTGGACGTGTCTGGATTCTTTCGTTAAGAAAGGAGCAGTAAAATGAAGTAAAAACATGACCATTTGCTTCGTACAGTAGCTGAAATCTTGCAAGCGATTTTAAAGAAGAAATGGGGGACCCAGAATCCATACCAGAGAGTCTACATGGATCCAAAGTCAGCCAGAAACACCCGAAAAGTATTGTCACATTTAGAAGCCGTTAAATTATTTTCTATAAAATTGTGAACCATGGCCTACACGTACACGTGGTAAGTTAAAGATTGCAATTCCGATGTACTGCTGGAGAAAGCTTAGGGTTTCATAACCGATTTGCGGATTTCTTTATTAACCTCACTGAAACATCAATGTAGAGCCAAATCAGATGATCACTTGACACTTTCTATTTATCATGACAGTCTACAGTGCCATGTTTTAATCGAGTTTAGCATGCCACCTGAATTTACACCTTCAAAAATCATTCAATACGAGCAGCAATTCAGCGACACGTTTCACATAACAGATGGAAAAGCGACACTGTAATATTTCACATTTCGTTTTCCAAAGAGACCGGAAGGAAAACGGTGTTTTTGGCAGACAACTTTGCAGAACCAAACAGAGCTTCGTCCAAATCAACAACCCTCAAGACCAAATGTATTTTTCGCTGTATATTCAGGTAGGATAAACATATGCTGACAAAAACGACACAGCAAAATAGAGACAAGACTGGCAAACTATTCAAACATCGTACGGAGTCAAACAACGAAGAGAAGCAAAACTCCTGTTACAGCAAGCTGGCTTATCTAAAGATACTCCCTGTGGCATTCATGTGTTGCACTAATTGAAAGACTTTTAGCTCCAAGATACACCTTGAAAATACACAATCTAAAAGTGTGTAGACCTCTGTTGTTTCGAGACAAACATTTCAATAACAGAAATATTTTTACGTCTGTCATCACGATGAAGATTTCGGTGCCATTGCCAGCATGATATGATGTTTGAGATACAGTTATTATTTTAAGATATAAAACAATTGGTATTAAATTCGTGAGCAACAAAAGCATTGGGGATTGAAAAGTACCGGATGTTTTACCTCTAAACCCTGCCTTGACGAAGGACAAAATCGAGTGTATTGCCCATCCTGCCAGTTCACTTTTGCCCCCAATAACTGTTACCAACGACATCTGAAGATGCTAGATTCACAGCAGAAGGGTCTTGTCAAAGATCTCAAAAGACCAATTTTATCAAACTTGAATACACATGGGAGGGACGAATGCCATTTCTTTGTTGTACTACGCCGATTAGGAGACAGGAGAAGAAATCAAATACTTGGTCGTGTGTTTGATGTATCCTTACTTGTGCAATTATTGTTACATTACCACAGGGTAATCGCAATTGATGACGGAATAAAACGATATGGACAACATTAGATAATACAAATGATTGATCAAATACAAATTCTTGCCTCCCACCGACCTGTACAGCTTGTTCTACTCCATCATTGCAAAATAAATCTGATGTTTCTATTGTCCCGTACTTGTGCCAAAGCATATAACCAATACCAGCCTTGTCGTCTTCACACTCAGAAAAGCGCGAATGGACGGTAACGTTGGACAGTGTGGAATTGATTAAAGCTCTAGGCCCTGGATACAGATTGTTAAAATTGAATAAAATGTATCACTTTTCCAAGAGAGAACAGTACCACAAGGGTTACGAGACTCAAAAAGGCATTGAAACTGAAACAAGAAGCCAGTAGCTATCTTTCATGTTGCCACACTCCCGAAGACCAAAAGAAGTTCAAATACACGTACAATGAACAGGATTGCGTTCCGTTAGATGACATCGAGAAAAACTAAGGTCGACAATCGTTTGCCAATATGATGCTGAATTGTTTGTGAGGCAAAGTGGTACAACGACCGTATTTTCCCAAGATGGAGTATTTGTCCGATGTTTCCCGCTTTTTTCTAGATGAGATACGACAAAGACAAATTCATGAACCATGTGTACGTTACTCGTAAAGTCTTGCATCTGGTCACATACGAAGAAAAGCTGGACTTCGTGGAAGCTGGCGAATTACATATCATCCAATTGAAAACGTTTGAACGGTCAGGATATCACGTGCTTCATTTTGACACAGACAGTTGCATCTACATCGATCCCGCGTCTCCGACACTCTGACATGGAAGGAGACATTTAGGAGACTGCACGGACGAGCAACCCTGACGACAAGATAATAAGTTATGCTAGTGGAAGTCCCAAAAGGTATAGCTATTAAAACCGGGAAACACAAGCAAAAACGAAATGACAAACACTTAATAACTTAATAATCACACTAGTCAAGTAATGTAGTTAGGGTTATCGAAGGAAGCTTTTCAGTCAGGAGAGGATCAAGATTTTAAAGTGACCACCTCCCAAACTCTCAAGGATGTGCCTTTAGCTACACAATAAACATCTATCAGTTGGCCTTTGGAAAACGTGTAATAAATCGTGTACCAGAAGCGAGTGGGTATCCCAACCACTTCAATTTACTGTAAAGACACGTTGGTATTGGTCATCATATTAAAGGGAAAACGTCCAAGACCGATAGTTCATTATGATTCTCATCTCCAAGAACGAAAGATGAATCCTAACAGTTTTCAGTATTTCTCAAGTGCAGTTCAATGTTCTTCCTTGCAATGTCAGGGATCCTGTACGCTATGACCCCAGCGATTCATTCAGTAACAGATCATGGGAACATTGATATGACTACTACTACTATAATAACTAACATCGAAATTGATGTCGAGCGTGTCAAACCTGAAGGATGCGAAAGCGATGCCTCTCATTATCATCCACACTGTCACATTTTTGCTTTCCATGGTCTATGTCATCCTCCACCTGAAACCATGCGACTAACACCCTACGGATGTCAACCTTGACTAAGCAATCTATAGCGGATTTCATCGACATTGGCCTATGCAACAAAAATATTCGTTTTGTTTGGGTTTGCCTGAATACTGCGACTTTGAAAGTCATTTCCAAACCTACAGAGGAAAGTGACCTAAATATCCTGGAGAACTTACCCCGAAGGCTTAGCCAGATCCGGATTCATCTGCTTTGGCGAAGGAAATAAAGTCAAGTGCTTCAATTTCGGTGTATCAATAATGACAAAAAAGAAAGGGTCCTGCCTCACCACATACTTAGTCCTTTCTGTAAGGTCATTCCCTAGGTGAAAACACATCCACAACCACTACTACCACGCCGTCCACAGCCAGAGCCACATCCACTAGTACCAAGAACCGCTGTCCCCCAGATGGAAGACTGGGAGGGGGAGCTGGAATGACAGCTGGAATAGTGGGACCCGCAGAGACCGCATCGTATACCCATGTGCAGAATAATAGAAGACAGAGGAAACAAGCCTTCGCTGGTCCTCAAAGTGAAAACTGGGCTGATGAGGCTACACAAGCCCCCTCTACGATCCCAAAAATCAACACTGAATTTAGAGAATGACTAGAACTGCCGATGTGTCTGAGGTGCCCAGCCTTGGCGATTTCACCGATGACCCGGTGTATTGGGAATTCACAAAAGAGCCCTTTTCAGGGCTAAATAGATCTATAGAAAAAGGGACTAATCAATTGTCCAATCATATGATTGCTTGTATGCGCGCGTGTACGTGTGTGTTTGTGTATTTGTGTGTGTATGTGTGTGCGTACATTTGTGTATGGGTGTTCGTTTGTGTTTGTCTTTCCCATAACAAACTCATTGTCCCTATACTCATGAGTGATTGTTTCGTGTGAATGTAAAGTAATGTGACTATAAACACTAACTCATTTGCTGATGGGAAGTCTTTCCTTTATGAACTAGATATTGATCGACATTATGGTTGTCTTGTTAATACTAGGGTGTTGTTTTGTATAAACATTTATTTTAGGATAACTCACTCATCATTGTGGATTGTTCGGTAGGTAATGCAGGTATTTGGTAAGAGGAAATTTTTTTCACGTCCGTGCTTAAGACATAATTTGAAGGGTTGGATAGTTGGTCATTCGCGCGATTTAACGCTGAATAATCAAAGACGATAGCCAGCAAACATTTTGACAAAAGAAACAAGCTGCATGACGTGGTGGATGATATTAGGATGGTGGAAGAAATGTTGGTGAGGTTGGAGGATGGTTTTTATAGTCCCCATCGTCACAAAATGGAAATAAATAATCTCAGGAAGAAAAAGGAAAGATTAAGAAACAAATTAAACAAGAAAGAAATGAAAAAAGATATATTGATAAAGGAACAAAAATGAGAATATGGAAAAAATAATGAAAGAAAATTAAAGTATAAACAGGAAAAATGCAAAGATAGAATTAAAGGAAGAAGAAGAAGAAGAAGAAGAAGAAGAAGAAGAAGAAGAAGAAGAAGAAGAAGAAGAAGAAGAAGAAGAAGAAGAAGAAGAAGAAGAAGAAGATATGAATGAGACGAAAAAGAAGAATGTAGTGCAGAAAAAATGCTATTGGTAGAGGAGAAGACGAGAATAGAGAAATTCGAAGGCAAATAACAAGAACCCCAAAGGCACTTTTTAGAGCCAAATCATTTCCTCAAAATGATAACTATTCTCTCTTGCAATTAAAATATTTTAGTTGATTTTCCATGTGTGACAAATTTATATTCATAAATCGTTGTTTATATCATATGTCTCTGTCTCTGTCTATCTCTCTAAAACTGTCCCTAACCACGTCTCAGTGTTTATGTTTCTTTTGTGTCTAGAGTAACGTATTCAAGGCAACCCTTGCAACACTGTTCCCCTTTTGAGATCAGCCATCTGCAACAATATTGTCAGTGTCCAGTACCATTACGCCATCCTTGCTCAATTTCTATTGTCTGCATACTGGCCCACCCATGTAAAATTTTTATTGTATAGTTAACGGGCCCTCTCTGTAATGATAATTCCCATTGTGCATGTAATTCCTGTCCGTATAGTGGCCCCTCTCCTCACTACATAGAAATTCCATTTTCCGTACAGTGCCCATACTCACTACTGATGTATGATTTTATTTTATTTTTGTTCCTAGGTATGAAGATGCTTTTTAAACCCTGGAAATATACTGTATGTGTACAATTAGAACACTATCAAATTAAACTATGTTAATATTATTATGGAGCAAACGATTGCTATTTCCCTTTATCGCTTTGGTGATACACTTATTCTAAAAAGGTTTCCTTACGGCACAAATGACGTCTATCATGTACTGTAATTATATCAGTCGCCTATCGTAACTATAGGCAATATCCATCAGGATAAACGTTAGATGTATGTAGTGTACAAACGAAGGTATACAATGCAACAAAATAGTTGTTATCGCTTTGTTAAATACAATACCGTTCACTTCAAACATCACTATATATGACATATAAAACCTTTGCCACGTTTGCAAATAGTTATCAAAATAAAGTCTTTTTTACGTGAAAAATTGTTGCCGCTTGCAATTTTGCTTGCATTAAATTACAATTTAGCAAATTCAATCATCGTGAGAATGTGAAAAGATCCTTGAAAATATCAAATGACAAAATTTATTATCGACCTTTACAAAATAACATGTTAAATATTTGCAGCTGTATAATTTATCATTCAGCATTTAACACTAGCAGAAAATCATGACAAACATCGAGAATAAATAGCCAAAGTCAGAGGTTTGTATGTCCCTTGTACTTAAACTTTTAATTTTGGACGCAATTATCAGAATTTGCAATATTTAAAATTAGATTATCAGGGTGTTAGAAGATATTTCATTACTAAATAGGATTCAGTTGATGTATATGGGTACCATTGACAAAACAGGTTACAAAATCATAATCAGTTTCTTGCTTCAGCAGCTAACATTATTCTAGTTTTTCAAAGCCGTTTTAGTGTATACTTCAAAAAAGGAGTAATTCCATGCGCACATCAATTGCTAGCTTAGTGACTCTGTTGTCTGATATTCAGTGTTCGATTGGGCACTTTTCGGTGTTAAATAATTACAATGTATTAACTTCATGTCTTCGCAATTGTTGTAAGTTAATGCACATAAGGCAATCACAAGTTATCCATGTACGATCAGATTATGATCTTATGTAATGCCTACATACGACTGTGATATACTAGTTGGATCCATTGTTCTTTCAGTTATTATAATGCATAACGGTAATGATATTTGTGTCATCGGGAAGCTTCCTTTTGAAATGCTGCAACGATCTGCTATAAACATTAAATAAAGATGTTAGATTTTCGTGACAGAACAATCAATAAATGTGGTTTTACTTTAATCAGATTGTACTTCTTACGCATGTTAGTGGTAAGACTAGTGATGCATCTGTTACTTATATTGGTAAGCAAGAAATGTAACTGGACAAAATTGAAATTTGCCTGAATCGCGCATATAGCTGTATGCAATGCCAGCTATAGTATCCGCCTGACCTGCAGTTTGTACCACCTTGGAATTTTACAAACTTAAAGTATCAATGTTTTTAAACTGTACAAAAATGTATTAATTTCATTCCTTAATGTATTATTACAGCAAAGATTGTCGCCATTGGGATTCATAACATTATGATTGTAATGCAGCTTCATAGAATGCGGTATCTTTTAGTGTGGACAATGAGAGTACTCGCCCTTATCTGAAAAATTGTCTCACTCAAGAAAAGATAGACATGATGATAGTTCCGAAATTCCAGTTGGATTAAAAGCGCATAAAAAATGACAATGTTACTAGCCCCTGGAGGTAAACTGGTTAGAAAGTACAAACTATTGAATGAAATTAATTTGTTTTATGAAAACTTTGCATCAATAAGTTTTCATTTTCATTTGTTTAGAAGGGCAAGGTAAAACATCTGGGGAAGTGGGCGAGTACTATAATCCTTATCTAATGTGATTACAGTCAGAAGCGTGGGAAGAAAGCAGCAACCATGAAATCAATAGTAAAGCTCTCCTGCACCAACTTAATATTGACAATCTATAATTGGTTATGTGGATGAAGCTACGTAATTAATTTATCCACACGTCTGGCTCAGTCAGGGTAACAAATTTCGACATTTAGTGGCAATATACGAAGTGATGATCTTTAATGTAATTATGGTATCGATGGATTCTAACATCAACGATTCTTCCTGATTCTTTGTGTGAGTCAATAAGAAAGCTTGTCCTATCTATTTTTCATGTATGATAACTTGTACATAAATCACGATGAAATTTAATCATCTTTGTAAAAACAGCAATATGAAAAGATATTGTAATATATAGTTTTACATTGGGAACTGAATATTGTGCAGTGTGTATTTTGTCCAGTGCAAATATGGGGTTGCAGACATTGTCAACATGCAAATTCGTTTACTAGTCTGTTTCATAAAAATTTGCTTTTACGTTCTTATTTCAGTTTGAAATTGCGTACTTCAAGAATTATATTACCTAATCTATCTAGTCTCGTGTCATTTGCATATCTGGTTTAAAGACTAGAAAATGTTCATTCCTTACTAGTATTTTTCGAACTCTAAATAGAGATAATATAGCCATACTAAAGTAACAAAACAGAGTAAACGTTTGCAATCACATTTTCCTAATTATGCAAGTCTATAAAACTGTAAGAATTAGTTAAAGGCCAGGAAAGAATGGGGATCAGATGGAACTGAACGAATGCATTGTTAGCAAGCGTGTAATTTCTCGCTGAAGCACATTACATAAAAAACAACAGCATGTGTCGGTAAACAACAAATAAATAGTTTGACTTTTGTATGTCAATGCAATTGTTAAGTACGGAATCCCCTTAGTCGGTCAAAAATAAATATATTGCAAACAAACGGAATAGTATTGCAAATAAACACAACACTTATTGCGAATAAACGCAATACGTATTGCAAATATTCTCAATACATTGCAAACAAACGCAATATTGTGAATAAACGCAATACATGTTGCGAAATAAATGCAACAATATTGCGAATAAACGCAATAGTAGTGCGAATAAACACAATATTGATTGCCAATATTGGAAATACCTTGAGAAAAATTTCAATATTAGTGTGAATAAACGCAACACTCAATACGAGAAAACGCAATAATATTGCAAAGAAATGCAATATTTTTGTGATTTAGGCAATCCTTTCCTTACATTCATGTTGATGAACTTTTTGCATTTCTGTCGTCGTCAAATTATCTGCGTCTGTTAGTCAACGTATTTTGTACAGTCCTAAGTCAAAATGTCGAGATCATTGCTCTATTTGGTAGTGTATTCAAATGAATTTAAGCTGCACCTAGCTATTTCTTGTAGAATAAGAATGTTTGATACTATGTTATATTTCTATCTATCTATCTATCTATCTATCTATCTATCTATCTATCTATCTATCTATCTATCTATCTATCTATCTATCTATCTATCTATCTATCTATCTATCTATCTATCTATCTATCTATCTATCTATCTATCTATCTATCTATCTATCTATCTATCTATCTATTGTTGTTAATGTTATTCTTGCTGTAGGGTTGGACACCATTTTAGCATAAGATAGAATATACATGGCGGCCAGTATAAATAGTGGAGGAAGAACAGGGTAAACCATGGAAGGAACCATGACCCACGATAAGCTAATGACAAGTTTTTTCATATACACTGTACCCACATTAGCTGAATCGGAGATTTGTGCTCACTAAGACAGAGGTGAGATGGCAGTAATCTGTAATTGTAAGCCCTTTAGACCTCTTGAACATTTATTGATTGGAATAATTCTTTAAAGACAGATACATAAAACTATTGTCATTTGGCACCAGTGATGTCACTTGTTTGATGATCTGGGAGTACAGATTTAATATACGTAATACACCACACCTAATGCTATTTCGTAGCCAGTACTTATCCAGGAGGAAAATACCCAGACCAAATAATGAAAATTTCATCCTCCCATGAGGATGAACCCGAAGCTTCCAGAACTCAGAATCACCATTGCAATAGAACCTAATGTAGTTTGGACATGTGCCCACATGATTATCACTCCTTATGTAAATAAGATTTGCCACTGCTTTGTGCCTCAGTGTGGGAAATATTGCCTTGTATGTTACCTTGTTCATTGGCTATCTGTTTATGTAAGCTCATTTGAGAGAATTTTCCTAAATAATTTATTCATACATGAGGTGTACATATTTTTTTCTTAGTTTGTATCTTTCATCCATCTGAGTGCATTACAGCTATTAGATTGGTTGTTTTTTATTTTTAAAATATAAGATTCTGAACAGTAATGGACTTGTATTCAATGTCCCTTATCTTGCATTTTGCAGATTTTTGTATTCATTTCAGTCATTACTTCACCTTAACCTGCATCATGAATATTGACAATTTATATATGGTAATCAGGTTCAATTCCACTTTTTCACTCCATCTATCATGCTAGGTTATACAAGAGAGGTCATTTTTCCTGTTTAGGAATCAGGTAATTTTTTGCAAATTTGGAAGTTTCTTGCTGCATTTAAGCTTAGATGGCATGAAAACAATAAAGATATATGCAAACGTTCTCTCCATTGTGAATTTTGCAAATGCACATAACTTAAACGTACACCTGTCACTCTTTCAGAACTACACCGAACTTTTGTTTTCCTTATCCGACTCCCTCGGGTTTCAGAGAAGGATTTTCCAAAGTCTGATTGGTAGCAAGACATGAGGAAATGTATAGACATTTGTATGGGACAAACACAACGGTTTTGAAATTGCCAAAAGATCACACTTGATGCTTTAAGGCAATACATCAAAAGCTGTAGTGAGGACAAAACTAACATAATTTTGCAATTTTTCGCTGGAAGTTATATGATCATTTGCAAACAAATTGGAGTTAGATGTACAACATGAATATCTGAATTTACCCTGAGACCGATTACCCATACATATGGGTGTGTATTAGAGCTATTCACTAACATTGACAAATTGCTTATACTTTGTTAACACTTTGTTTATATTTAAGATAGCAAGATGTTAAGAATGGACATTACATAGATTAAACTGGATTGTGTTGTATAAAGATAGAGTTTATTTCTTTACTGGTTAGAAAATAATCTGTAAAACCTAGGAACCAGATTTGTCTCATCCTTATTGTCAGAAGTGAAAATAATTGCTACCTTCAACAATAAAGTATGGATTATGTGGCTTTAGTAAAGGTGGTGAGATGGATGATACAGATTTGTTATGAAAATTAGTATTTAGAGATATCAAAATAGTTTGAAGATATGATAAGTTGTCACTTGGTTCCCTATAATTTGTCAATAGTACATTGTTATTATTATGCGCTCTACATTTTGGCACAAGTTAATGGTTTAGTTTTCAGTTTATTTTCATTGTATGTGTAAGACCCAACAAGTTTAAGGAGAGGCCTTTAAGAATCTTAAAACATTACAAACAATAACTTAATGGATAACGTAGCTTTGCTGGATTATTATAAACGATGTGTTTATCCCAGCCATGCAGGACGAAAACTTAACGTTTGTTATTTATATGCATTAATTAATTATATGCATTATATGCATTGTTTCTTTGTTTTTCTTTTCCTCTTTTCTCACTCTAGTTTTGTTTTCGTCATTCGTGCAAGATAGGGACCTCAGCCGGTATGCAATCATTGTAAATAAGCTAATCAAGAAAAAGTGGCCTAAAGGATGATCCATAAAGAATGACCGCAAGGATGAGGAAATTTGTTTGGCTCAAATGAGGACAACTGCGAACAAGTTTGTGTGTGTGTATGTGTGTGTGTGTGTATGTGTGTGTGTGTGTGTGAAGGGGTAAATGACCTTGCAAACGTCCGCAAGATAGTAATTTTTATGATATTCTGAGTTGAACAAATGTTATGGACCTACTGAATGTATTCTGTTATGATTTGCGGATGTACTTTATCAGTCACCCCTATGTATAAATTATTTGTTAATTTTATTTTATACTATTCATTCCACACAATGTACATAAATATGTTGGCATTAATACATAGGTCTGACTTCCAGTGCACAGGGTTGATTACATGGTCCACATATCAGTCGTGATAGATGGGGACGGCAGCATTTAGGGTAGGTAAGCCAAATGACGACAAAAGCGAACAAGGGAAAGGGGGAGATAAACAGGTATTATATGCAGACGTCCTTTATTGACAACCCATAACGAATAGGAAAAGACTGTGCCTCTTGCACTCAGTTTGTAATTGGAAATTGTTTTGTATTGAACATACAAATGTTTTATCCTGGAAAATGACTGGGCTTTATAACAGTTAGAAAAATAGAATGAATGCTGTTTGTTTGTTTTCAATATCATATTTCGATTATGCACTGATTTCGTTCATGCAATGTTTCAGCGAACGTTTCAAAATATTTGCTTATTTCACTTGATGAATGTAGTGGAAGACACCATGTTAATAATATAATATGTATATCACAGCTAATGATAAAACATACATACACACACAGTGGTACAGATGTCCATGTATGGTACTGTACACGTCATGACCAACACAAAGCATGAATTTGTGAATCCAATTTATTTCTATCATTATACTTGGTTCCATGATTCATATTAATAAATGTATAGACTATTTTGATGCCAACAATAGAACTTGTTATCCAATGAAATAAATGCATAATCTAATTTGTTGCCAACACTAGTACTGGTTATCCTTTGAAATATATGTATTGTCTAATTTAATGACAACACTAGTAATAGTTATCCATTTAAATAAATGTAGTCTAATTTAATGCCAACACTAGTATTTGTTATCTATTTAAATACATGTATAGTTTAATTTAATGCCAACACTAGTAATTGTATGGCATAATTTAATAAATAAATGCTGATTGTTTATTCCCACTCATCTTTAAAATGTGTTGCGAATATTGCGGGGCTCTTTGTCTCTAATATGAGAGCTATCCTTCTTTATTCCTGTTCCAAGGGTCCCAGATCCAGTTTGTTTTTGCTGGAAGTGAAGATAAGGTCAGAGGTCAAATATCAGAAACTAGAATTATACATTTTGTATATAAACTTCGTATATTTACTCACAGTAGGGAGACCGTCATATATGTGACAGACATACATACGACATCTGGGGTCTGTTGAGTGTAGAGTATTTGTTGTTGTTTTGCAGAATACTGTAACATTCATAGAGACTGGTACAGGCATGCCATTGCAGCTGTTTTACTTATTTAAGAAATTAAAATCAGTATAATTTATATAATGTGTCATGTTAGTATGTACTACCATTTGCAACATATTCATTGAATGAGGTAAACTTAAACCCACAGCATAAAAAATGAATATGTTACATTTATGAATAGCCAAATGTATGCAGTGTAAAATCAAATGTGTTGCGGTAAGTACCTGCATATGTTGGTCTACACTGTTTCTGAATTGATCAATATGCACCTGCTTTTGCTACTTTTTGATATACTGTAAACTGCCCTTTCACAACGATGTCAAGTTAGGTAGCGTACACTTTTTCAGTTTGCTCATCACTATGGATACAGAAGGTGCAGGTTCGTATCTTTGTTATTTACAAATTTATATGGGTATAAAACTCTTGTCCATTTGCCACTATTATTCACGTCAGATGTCCATGCAGATGTAGCATTTTGGCACACTTCCATTGGATCAGTAAAAGATTTTCAATGTCATCCGTGGCCAATTTTCTACAGATAAGAAACTGGATACAGTTTTATTCATGTTTTCATATGGTTTGTTACAGTTTGATTGTCACTTTAATTTTTATTTAAAGATTTTGATTATGAGACCAAAGTCAGTTCATTGTAAACTTGCATTTGTTTCAGGTTATGTCATAGAGATCAAATTATTGAAGGTTCAGATCTTTTTTATTTACAACCCTGTTTGCATATAGGTACGAATTGGGATAGTTTTATTGATGTTTAAGGAAATTTAGTATACAGTTTCATTGTTACCTTTACATCCTGTTTGCATTTTTGATGATGTGATAAATCTAATCTAAAGGGACGAAAATTCATCTGGAACATTATTGACGTATACATATAGAACGTCCATCTTGTATGATACGTATGTATTGTAAGTTGTGGTTCTTCTTTTGTCCTAAGGGAATTTATTAAAAATATATAAATAACAAAACTTCACCTGGTCTTAAATCCATCCTTTTTTTAGATGCTATACATTTTAAGAAAAGAGATCCTTTTACTGTCATGATAAAGGTCCTTGTGCACAAGAGTTTAGTTAAGTGAACTTAATACAGTTTGACACAACATCCGTTTTGCAATTATTATTAATAATTCTTTAGTGTTTTGCCTTTTGGTCCATATATTTTAGGTAATTGCTTATTTCCTAAACAAGAAAAGAAGAGTTTGTGATGAAGAATCGTCACCTATGTAATCCAATATCTCCACCTTTCCCGTACTGTCATATTACTTGAAATTATCAACACATCCAGGAAGACAATGCACCACTGTAGCACAAATAAGTAACTATGAATGCATATATGCATTTTGTTTCCTTTATTATCTTGGATCCATTGTACCTACACTATACATCAGTTCTACGTGTGTTAAGAAACCTGTAGTAAAGTTTCGTATCCTTAAAATTTTGAAAGTGTTGTTCTATACAAAAGCGTAGTTTGGTTTGTAATTGATCAAGATTAAATTTTGCTAGGCCTCACAACCATTTCGCTGTTTTAGGAAATATGGACATATGTTTGTTCGTGTAAGTGTTTGTGTATCTTCAGTCCACGTTCCTGCTTGGAATGGCAAAATGACAGAGCCTTGACACAAGGTTGTTCCTTGCTTCATCAATCAAGGTCAAGTTATCTGAAAATGGCGTAAGACGAATAAAGGAATCAACATGGAGATTTAATGGCATGAAGAGAAGATGAGGGAATGTCATTATATCAATTCATGATAATCACAAAATAGTGATTTTCTCCTGCAGTCATTGAGCTCATTGAAATTCCAATGAATAATTGTAAAAAAATAAGCAAACATAACCAAACGATAGAGACCATGATATATGTTTGAGACATTAATACGTGCTCTTAAGGAAACAACCAATATATAAAATACAATGACAAAAAAAGCAGAGCAAGGACAAGGGTCCAACGTTCATTTCAAGAATACTCTAACGTACAGGTCAAGTCCTTTATTGATATTTTAGCAGCTAATAAACAAATTGTGACGTATGCCAAAGAATTGACAAACAAACAAGTTTGCAAACAAAACGATATCGTTAAGTACAGACCCAAGTTCATGAACAAAATAAGCTATTTAATGTTATTTGCAAAATGAACTTTCCAATAAATTATATATATATATATATATATATATATATATATATATATATATATATATATATATATATATATATATATATATATATATATATATATATATATATATATATATATATATATATATATATATATATATATATATATATCGTTATAGTGGAGTTGTTAATATCTAACCTTATAAACTATGATCTATTTAATAATGACGTCAAATTGTTTATTTATAAAAATTTTGTAAAAAGGAATCGTGTATTCACCTATGGTGCATCCAAACATATAATACAGGAATAAAGTGTGAACATTTTTCATTACTTTGTATCGTAAGGTCTGGTATGATATGATATCATAGGACATAATATGATACGATATGATGTGATGTGATGCGATGTGATGTGATGTGATGTGATGTGATGTGATGTGATGTGATGTGATGTGATGTGATGTGATGTGATGTGATGTGATGTGATGTGATGTGATGTGATAATGATGTGATGTGATGTGATGTGATGTGATGTGATGTGATGTGATGTGATGTGATGTGATGTGATGTGATGTGATGTGATGTGATGTGATGTGATGTGATGTGATGTGATGTGATGTGATGCGATGCGATGCGATGCAATATAATATAATATAATATAATATCATATAATATAATATAATATTATATAATATAATAAAATATAATAAAATATAATATAATAAAATATAATATAATATAATATAATATAATATAATATAATATAATATAATATAATATAATATAATATAATATAATATAATATAATATAATATAATATAATATAATATAATATAATATAATATAATATAATATAATATAATATAATATAATATAATATAAGATAATATAATATAATATAAGATAATATAATATAATATAATATAATATAATATAATATAATATAATATAATATAATATAATATAATATAATATAATATAATATAATATAATATAATATAATATAATATAATATAATATAATATAAGATAAGATAAGATAAGATAAGATAATATAATATAATATAATATAATATAATATAATATAATATAATATAATATAATATAATATAATATAATATAATATAATATAATATAATATAATATAATATAATATAATATAATATAATATAATATAATATAATATAATATAATATAATATAATATAATATAATATAATATAATATAATATAATATAATATAATATAATATAATATAATATAATATAATATAATATAATATAATATAATATAATATAATTTAATATAATATAATATAATATAATATGTGAATACCTATAAAGTTGTATTAATATTTTTGTGATGTATACTCACAGTAATGAATACCAATAATGTATTATACCTTTATATATTATTGACGAATCTTGAATAATTTACCAGAAAACTAATCATATAATAAAAGCTATTGTATGCATAATACTTATGATTGCGAATATAAAGGTAATTTATATACAATTGCTGATAAGATATTTAGAATTAATTTTCAAATAGCTTTTTAATTTTAAGAATTTGTAAACTATTTTTTATGATTTTAGTTTATACTTTCATTAAGGTTATTATGCGAATTGGAAATATAAATGTGTACCTTTATTAATTTATACAGCGGAAATAATTCCACAAAAACTGTCGTTTATTGTTTTGGAGTTTGGATCTTTCGCATATACAGTATTTAGACGGTGTGTCCAATAAGTTTCCTTTAGCAGACGTTTCATCTCAGAATCAGCTATAACAATAGGCTTAAAGGAGAAATCGTGCAAAAGTATTGGAACTCTTGGTAAAATGTGCAGTAACATGCGATTGGCAGTGGTACATATTCTTTAGATCAGTACCGGATGGAACAAGAAAATCCTGCCCCAACGAGTCTCCAACCTATGGGTACAATATTGTGATGATAGCACAGAATCACTGGGAGTAAGTCTTCTTCGATGAAGGCAACTTCCAGAGGGGAATGGTTTCACCAGGATGTATCATGCCCTTGTCACACCACATAAAGACAGCTAACAATTTTTCCATACCTGATCGGTCGCAGTCCGGGTCAACAATGACCGCGCCTTCCGCTGCACACCAGACAGAGGTGACAAGTATTCTACTGGTGACCCCATTACCAAGATCCATGGGAGAGACAACAATATAATCGGTACATGGAACGATAGAACACTGAGAACTGTGGGAATGTTGAAAGAGCTTAAACGTAAGTTGGATTATTTACAACTGGAACATTATTGGTCTCGTGATGTGCGCTGGAAAAAGTTGGCGAAATAACAACAGATGAACGGCATACATTATACTTCAGCGGAAGAAGGAACAAACACAGCCATGGCGATGGACTTTTTGCCCACAAGGACATTGGAAACAGCATGAATGGGTGTTGGGTGGTCTCAAGCAGGCCTAATACCATCCGTCTGAGGACGAACTCCATTAAACATCACAATCATAGAGACATATGCACCCATATTTGACTATGACTGGATAATTTTTATAACCAACTGCAAGATGTCATTGACAACTCACCCTAGAAGAACATTCTGTTTGTACAAAGAGATTGGAATGCAAAGGTGGGCCCTTCTGTAATGCAGAAACAAATGGAAGAGGACTTATGCTCTTGGAATTTGCTGCCTACATCAATCTTTTGTTAGCCGACATATTTGGACCTCACAAAGCATATAGGAAATGGACCTGGCACAATCCAGATGAAAAATTTCACAACAAGATTTACTACATCTTGGTGATAAAACTAGTCTGCACAGGACTGAATATCGCCAGATCGCGACCTTTACTAGGAGGAGATATTGGAAGGGACTATGATAAATTAATGACAACGTTTCGCTTCCTATCGAACAAAGCATCAGATTTGACCTTGAAAGAAATGAAAGAGTCAAAAGTCACAGAAGCCTTCCATGCAATATAGGTGGAAAAATGTGCATGCTTGATAACCCTGAACAGCCAAGACAACGACCTTGATTCCAAAAAACTACATTCAATACAGCTGTCATTAGCACAGCTAACCAGACCATTGGAAAATATCGGTGAACACAGAAATCTTGGGTCGCGACAGATGTCCTTGAAATATGCGATAAAAGAAGAGCATTGAAAAAGGGAAACAGAAATAAGCAACATGAACAGAAAAAGAATAAAAAGGCAAGGGAATCATGGATACAAAGACATTTCTGCAAATTAGAATACACTCTGATTAGAACGGACAGTGAAATAGCATATCAACTGGTGAAAGATCTACACAACCCATAAACAAGGAAAAACTACCACCATCCAAGTTAAATGCCTCACAAAAGATCACGAAATCCTCAAGCGATGGACCGAATACTGCTCAGAAGTTTACAGTCATAAGACCCAAGCAGATCCAGCAGTACTAAAGTACTAAATAAATTTCCTTCAGGCAGAAGAAACTGATGACAACAGCATTCTTCGCAAAGCAGTAGAAATGCAGTTAGGTAACTAAAGAAAAGTCAGCCGGCATTGACAACATACCTGTCCAGCAGAGGTCATTCAAGCAGGAGGAGAGGAGATAGTCTCAGTCCTCACAAGAATCTGCAACAAGATTTGGCAGACAGGGCAATGTCCCACCACATGGGCATCGTTCTCCCCAAGAAAGTAAGCCTATTAAAGAATAAATGTTGGTTTCTCAATAACTCTTTCTAACTCATATATGTTGCTGTATTAATACAATTACAGACACCTGTTATACTATTAAACATCTCATAGTGTATATGATGTAACTGAAGTGCGGAGCCCTTGGCCTTTATGGATAAACCTCGAAATGTCAAGGTTTACCAGTGGCTCGATATCAGAAATGAATTCAGTCTCTCAAAGGTACAAAACATACTATTTTGATACAATATTACAGCAGCTTCTGCAGAATATACCCCTATCAAATAGGATGTATGCACATACACATACACATACACACACACACATATATATACATATATATATATATATATATATATATATATATATATATATATATATATATATATATATATATATATATATATATATATATATATATATATATATATATATATGAGGTTGTGATTCCCCATTTACTTTGCGAGAGGCCAGAATATCAAACAGTGAAAGTGCTTTAACCTAATTCTTAGACACCCAGATTTGTTGGAAATAAGCGTACGTTGCAACGTCGAGTAAGTGGAGAATTTCCTGGAGAATTTCAAGTAACTCATTTATGTGGTTCTTAAGAAGCTGAATTTATAATAGAGAATAAATATGATATATGTTTTAAGCCTAAATAATAAATAGCCAAGAGTCAAAAGGAAATATTAAGGAAAACATAATTAACCCAACTAATGGTGCAAAAGTAGAAGAAAATGGTTTATTGGTATTATACTATCAAATACTAATGGAATTTTACTTTAGGTCCCTTCGCACACATTGGTTTTATTTTTTAGATAAAATTATAATGGTAAACAAAATGCAAGAATGGTTAGTGCTTAATATTGATGCGTTCTTTCACTGGCGTTACATAGTGATAAAACAAGTATGCCTTTGGGAATTTTCGTAATCCATTATTTACGAAACTTTCTAAATTATACAGAATTGACCCTGACTGCAACATAATACTATAATATGCAGCCAGAGTATTTTATCAAGTAAACCAATCAACAAATAATTACTACAGAGTTTGTTATGCAAGTTTAGACTTGCTTTTTATCGAATTATGTTAAGAAAGGTGGTTGAGGACAAATTTATATTTCCTTTTCCAAGGGAAAGTGAGGTTAAAAAGGTTGGTAGAAGACTGCAGGTCAGTTAGGACAGAGTGAATTTCCATGTTTGAGTTGTCGGGAAAAGACACGATGAGCGCAATGGCTCAGACGTTATTGATTTTGCTTTTCTTAACTCGCACAAGCTGCTAGCATTATGTAAAGTCTTGCCTTCACTTGAAAGAAATATTTGATAAAGTAATGTAATGTTTCAACCATGTATTTCAAAAGACATATGTACACACCTCTACAATCAAACTTTGTATTTATAATATTGGTAACTCTTATAAAGCTGTATTTTGTTCGATTAGCATCGTGCCTATGTGCAGTCTATAATCACTATAATAGCTCGTAATTGCTTGAAAATATACTCCTAGCAGTAAATACCCCAGGGGATACTGAACTTACAGCATGCATCAAAACAAACTTCGGTATCTAATATTTACTACGGTAAATGATGACTTTGCCTGAAATATTGGTAAAGCTTATATTCTGAAGGCAACACCCACCTGGTATGTATGCATGTATAAAGGTAGGTAGGTAATTAGGTAGATATCTATATATGTATGTATTTTCGTATATTTATAGCTATGCATGTGAGAGCGCATGTATGTATGTATGTATGTATGTATGTATGTATGTATGTATGTATGTATGTATGTATGTATGTATGTATGTATGTATGTATGTATGTATGTATGTATGTATGTATGTATGTATGTATGTATGTATGAATGTATGTATGTATGTATGTATGTATGTATGTATGTATGTATGTATGTATGTATGTATGTATGTATGTATGTATGTATGTATGTATGTATGTATGTATGTATGTATGTATGTATGTATGTATGTATGTATGTATATATGTATGTATGAATGTATGTATGTATGTATGTAAGTACGAACGTTCGTGTGAATGTATGTATGTATGTATGTATGTATGTATGTATGTATGTATGTATGTATGTATGTACGTACGTACGTACGTACGTACGCACGCACGCACGCACGCACGCACGCACGCACGCACGCACGCACGCATGTATGTATGTATGTATGTATGTATGTATGTATGTATGTATGTATGTATGTATGTATGTATGTATGTATGTATGTATGTATGTATGTATGTATGTATGTATGTATGTATGTATGTATGTATGTATGTATGTAAGTACGAACGTTCGTGTGAATGTATGTATGTATGTATGTATGTATGTATGTATGTATGTATGTATGTATGTATGTATGTATGTATGTATGTATGTATGTATGTATGTATGTATGTATGTATGTATGTATGTATGTATGTATGTATGTATGTATGTATGTATGTATGTATGTATGTATGCATGCATGCATGCATGCATGCATGCATGCATGCATGCATGCATGCATGCATGTATGTATGTATGTATGTATGTATGTATGTATGTATGTATGTATGTATGTATGTATGTATGTATGTGTATGTATGTATGTATGTATGCATGTATGTATGTATGTATGTATGTATGTATGTATGTATGTATGTATGTATGCATGTATGTATGTATGTATGTATGTATGTATGTATGCACGTCGGTACGTAGCTATGAATGTAGTAAGAATATATATATATATATATATATATATATATATATATATATATATATATATATATATATATATATATATTTCATATAAATATAAATATATATATATATATATATATATATATATATATATATATATATATATATATATATATATATATATATATATATATATATATATATATATATATATATATATATATATGTATGTATATATGAGCACTAGCTACATTTCGAATTAAAATCGAATTTATGGCCAGGCATCTTTGATCTGATCAGGCACAATCGAGATTTAAGATGGCCATGCCACATCGAGTTTTAAATTGTCTATTCCAAATGTAGGCTTAAACTGCATATGTGATCATTATGGTAAGATGCCATGGATGTGACATCAACCTTTCCTATCCTTGGTGTAACGCTCTAAAATGAATTTACGTTTGGAACTTGTATCTCTGATTAATGAATGAAGTAGATAAAGATAATTGTTATTGCTTTAAATTATGTCGATATTAATCAGCTGACAGGAAATGATGAATTCAATAGAATGGCCATTTTTAGTAATTTACAGCCTGCTGAAAAACAGTAGTGAAGACTTTCTTCTACAGACAACCGATGTGAGCCCAGTAATTATATTATATGATCAAATTCAATCACCATCATATCTTTTCGGTTTGCATTTTAGATTGGACAGGAGGAGACTGTACAAATTGTATGAATTATTGAAATATCATTCAGGTATGCCTTAACGTGCAAGATTAAACATAGCAAATGCTCCCATATTTTGCTTTGTAAATATAATTGCCATTGCCAAGCAATGCCGTTAGATATTCAACAAAATCAGTGCAGGATCATGCATGTTAATAGATTCAATATTCAGTGACTTTGAATTGCTTAAAGTCTTAGTTACGGAAATATATCATGTTTTGCAGAAATCTCAATATTCACAAATTATCATCGTTACTATTAACACACAATTAAAAATAAAGAATTTCCACGTTTCTAATTAAAAATCTTTATTGTTGCCAGTACTACGTTTAAAAAAGTGTATTCTGTATGAATCGTAATCTATTTCTAACTCTCACGTAATTGGACATCGAATATTCATAGAGTATTATAGTGTTTAAGCTGAATATTATCATTTCCATGGGAAACCTGATGCTTTACTTTGTCCTCGAGGACGACTTTTTATTGAAAGGTAAACTACATTTATAACCTAAAAGATTTATTTCAGTTCAACCCTCCCCAAAGACCAAGACATATTAGCATATACTCTGTTACATAAGAAGAAAGGAATCTTCCATTTAACGTAAAGAAAATGATATAATAGAACAATGCCTAGTATCGCAATAATTTCTTTTAATGCTGCTCTTCATTTTTTTTACCTAGCACTAGGCTCAAAGTGTAACCTGTTCTATAAAATAATGTTTTCATTGCATGCCAGAATGCCAGTATGGATAGGATATTGTCAAAGGTAATCAAGGGATATGCAGGAAGTTTCTTGATATTTTATTTTAGTCGACTATTCTCGATGAACGCACGTTCTGATTTAATTTATTAAACAAACCTAAATTTTAGTACATTTATATGTACAACTTTGCGTATTTAATCTTATTGGGACTGTTAGAGTCTTTGTAATACCATAATAGCATATTGTTTGGGCGATCGAGCAAGTCATAAGATGAATGCATGCAGTTTCGCCCCTTGAATATTGGTTGGGTATTCAAGCAAGGCTAACTTTTGAAGTTTGAAGACTGTATTCGTTAACTGATATTTTACGCAATTTAATATCGTGTCGAACGATATCTAATAAAGAGAATCAGTATTCATTCAAAACAATTTGCGAGAATCATTTTAAAATGCCCATGAAAGATAGTAATTAGGATACGTCAAGTTCAATAAAATAAAAATAATAAAATTTAAAGTAGAAACCATAAATTCTTTTCGTTTGCACGTTCATTTCTTCGTCATCAAAATGGTGGAAACACAAATTGTAATAGCTTTCAATTTGATTATTATGCGCTATCATGTTTTCATGCAGGTCTAATTAGAAACCATATTCTCTCGAAGGGCTTCGATGCAGCTGTGTAACTGGAGGAGAGGAACAAAAGAATGCAGTTGTTGTAGGGTTTAACGCCATTTTCAGCACAAGTTAGGCAATACATGGAGGCCAGTATTAATGGTGGATAAAGAACCCTGGAAAACTCAGGGAAGAACCACCGACCACGAGAAGCTACTGGCAGGCTTTCTCACTTACCCACGTTAGCCGAGTCTGGACGTGAACTCATGCAGACAGAGGTGAGATGGTAGTGATCCGTAACGGTCAGCGCTTTAGACCACTCGGCCACTCGGGGCCCACAAAAAAATGCATAGCCCTTGTAACAATTGCATCATCGTTTGTCATTTTATTTTTAAATTTGCTTTAACGATTAATGTTATTTCGTTGCAATATATGCAGTGTGGCAGTTTATAGTGACGTCTACCCTGAGACATAATCCCACATCCAGTCACATTTTCCAGACTCTAGGCCGACCGCTCCTATCACTAAACTAATATTGCCTAGCAAGGCGGGTGTGTGTGCCATTTTTTAATAAGTCTTTCTAATGAACCCGCGAGCTCCCGTATCCTTTGCGGATGCTCTAACCAGTTAATCCACCCCACCAGTTGACGGCATCAATTAGTCCCCTGAATTAGTCCTCCTAAAGATAGCTGCCAAGGTAATTGATTTAGGCAGAAGAATCCACTCCCTAAAGCACAACGGAATTTAATACTGTTATACTAGATACGTTATAGACAGGCCCATTAGTTTCAGATGTTACTACTGATCAATGCATGGCAGTATTGACTGCAGTTAAGTAAAAATGCTTTCACCGCTTCTTTATTTGATAAACATGTAAAAAATAATCACAAATTGTGACCGCTTACCGCATCTTTAGTCTAACAGTCAAACAGAGGCCAAAAGTGACAGTGTCCCTTTCTCCCAAACACTTTTTTTTTACTATTCATGGTATATGTTAGTGGTCTTAAATGTTCATAGAAAGAAATATACAGCATCCAAATTCTACAAACGAAAACCTACGTACAGTAAATATAGAGGCAAATATTCCATATTCCAAAGATAATGTTAAAGCTAATTGTTATATGTCGAGAGAGAGAGAGAGAGAGAGAGAGAGAGAGAGAGAGAGAGAGAGAGAGAGAGAGAGAGAGAGAGAGAGAGAGAGAGAGAGAGAGAGAGAGAGAGAGAGAGAGAGAGAGAGAGAAACAGTTAACTGTTTTACTCTTGATATCACCATATTATCCCGTACAGGAAATTTAATTGCCAACAAGCAACTACATAAGTGAATCATTATCATTGTTTTTCATTTATTATCCATGACCGATGGGCTGCAAGATCCTGGTGACAATTATGACACACAGAGCACATTTGAGGTCTAACCGCCTCCATAACAGTATCAACAGCATCGAATTAGGACAATCAAAATGGCAGCCTAAGATGGAATATCTCTAGTTCATCTTTTCAAACTATATTCGTTAATTGCGTACTTTTTGTATCAGTATATTGGTGAGCTTCGTTTGGCTATAGGGCTATGCTCTGCAACAACCTTCGTTTCGTTCACTGCTAAATGAGAATACCCACGCACGTGCACGCTTTTATATTCAAGTTTTGCTATCCTGTATTCACGTTGCATTCATGCAATGAACTATTATAAAATGTTCAAGATATAATTGCAAAAATGTTTTATTTTGCTTACTAGTTTGTGGTTATTGTCTGGGTATGCATGCATGTATGTATGTATGTATGTATGTATGTATGTATGTATGTATGTATGTATGTATGTATGTATGTATGTATGTATGTATGTATGTATGTATGTATATATGTATGCATGCATGCATGCATGCATGCATGCATGCATGTATGTATGTATGTATGTATGTATGTATGTATGTATGTATGTATGTATGTATGTATGTATGTATGTATGTATGTATGTATGTATGTATGTATGTATGTATGTATGTATGTATGTATGTATATGTGTGTTTTCTATACTTTATATCACTGGATTTCTATACTTTATATCACTAATGAGCGTCCTCTGACCTACCATGTTCTATTTTAAATTTGGATATTCCATCATGCATATAAGTAGGTCATTACAAACTTTTGTCTTGCTCTCATTTATTATAGTATAGTTTTTGTGTGTATACGCAGCTTAAAACTTTACTGATTATGTGATGTAATTAGATTCACGTGTTTTGATTTTATCTCATGTGTTCATTGTTCATATATTCTTTAATGAGTCATTTACTGCTGTTTTTCATTTTCTGTATATGCAAATATTCGTAAGCGTACAATGGCCGAGCAGTTTCCCAACCAAGCTGATCAGGTTCCCCGTTGAGGAGAACTCATATATTTGTTGCGTGAATTATTAACATGCATAAAGACATAAACCGCAACTGAGAGCGAATTTCAGTACGAACGTTTTGGTATAGTTATGTATATAATTAGGTTGATTACAGTTTAAAAGATAATTTATGGTTAATATCTGATGAGTACATTTTTTCATTATGAAGTATAAAAGCTCGCAAAACTTTGTACGTAGCGTAATGTATATACAGTCGTCTTGAGACAACCGATTTGCAGTGATCGGCATTTTCTAGAAAGAATGATATTCATGAATGAGGTGAATCAGGTGACCTTAATATGCTTAATTACACGCTATATTTAATTTGATTATGTGGTACTATAGTACTTCAAGTGACATGCGTTATAAAGTAATGCAAAATTCCACTGGTATTTAGTCTCGTAGATTCAAGTTTATAGCTTAAGTCTATCAGCTACATGAGATTACCTTTTGTAAAAAAAACCATAGATACATTGCAGGAAATGTTAAAAACAAAACGATAGCATGCACTTATCACGACCACACTAATTCAGCTAGAAATTTAGGCAATTGACATTCTGCTTCTATAAAGTCATGAGATAATTAATTACAATTCGCCTGGGAGTAGGGACGCAATTGCAATATTAAAGTTGCGAATTGAGCAAACAAACATTAACAATTGTAATTGCACAGCAAACATTTAAACTTGAAATAGGCTGCTGGGCAAACGCTTCTTCCACTTTCCGAAAAGGGAAGTATTGCTGACGATTTCAGTAATAAAAATTTTACTCGATGTAACTAACATCTTGAAACTTCTTTTATTCTCTCAATACCTTTCGTTGGGCATGTGCGTGCCTAAGCACAACACGTTTTTGTACACACACACATACACACACTCATATATATATATATATATATATATATATATATATATATATATATATATATATATATATATATATATATATATATATATATATATATATATATATATATATATATATATATATATATATATAATGAAATAGACAACATTTGATTGTGTGTATATATATATATATATATATATATATATATATATATATATATATATATATATTTATATATGAAGAATTAAATGGTTTTTAATCGAATTTCCTAAATACACTTCTTCCGCTCGACCTTCTCTAGCCATTTTAATTCGTAGTGTGTGAGATTTCCACCTGTCATTGTGTTTTACTCATATGTGCATTTTTCTCTATCTCCTAATTCCCTCTCTTCCTCTCTTCCTCCTTATCTCCCTCCAAGTTCCTTCTCCTCTTCATCCCCCTATATTTCTTCATTCAGACTACTTTTCTCTTCCTCTAACTTCTATCCTTCTATATTTCGGCTACACGTTGACGACTCCGACAGCACTCTCAGTCTCACAGACTTGCACCGGAAGTTCTGTCCCAAAAAAAGCTTCATGTGAAAACACAAGGATGGTACAATATTTTCCTCGGCGCTCACATCTCATTATTCACAGAGCCTATCATCAGATAATGGCTATTAAATTCCACCGGACACGCATTCATTCACAGCGAAATGCGCATACGTTATTGTATGGCAAAACACGACATTATAAAAACGTCATAATAAAAGCACGATATCAATTACTCGTATACATGCAACGACAAATTGATTCACATCAGTACATACTCATAATCAAATTAAATCCCAAAAAATCAGACGCATCTCTTACATACTTATGCAAAATATACAAATATTCTAATATTCATGCCCTGATCTATTCACATATCTATTGTAATAAAACTTACATACTTCAATCATTTTCCCAAACTCCAATTTACACATGCATACACTCTAAAACACAGCATTCGTAAATGTACTGGTTGCAACGAAGTAACCTAGCAGCGAATTACAATAATAATTCTGACAAATCACTTCCATGTAATTATACATAAAAAACCACTCAAAGTAACTAAGTATACATAATACAAATAATTTGCAAAACTCGATCGAATAACAGACCTTTTCGAAGCTTTCCCTTTTCTTACAATATTGTCCTTAGCTTTCCTGCCAAATTACGAGTGGCTTCCTCCAGAGTAATCCTATTAGCAGAGCGATCTGTCTAGGCATCTACTGATAATTTTAATGCGAGTTTAAGGTTTAATCACGATCTAAGTTTTAATCGAACCATCTATCTTGATTCCGATTGGACTGATACAATCAACGCAGCGGGCAATGACTTCTCTCCTCGTTGCGGGTGAGAATGCCCCCGTTCACCCTGCGGATTTTCTTTGATCTCTGAACCAAAAGATGACTACTACAAGATTTTGAATTGCAGATATTCTATAGTTTGGGTAGTTGGCAACTTGCATAAGTGCTTAACACTGCCCTCGGATATGTTTTTACATCAAAAACGGTTATATTACCCAAGGTTATCCATTCCTGATATCCTGGACTAAGCACTCAAGATATGTATGAATAGTGTTTTATTTATTTACACGTGTTTGTCTTAAGTAATTTAAAGCCACAATTGTATATACAACAGCGCCTAACGAATATATCTATTAAGACATTCTGTGTTTTTGAATATCAGTGTATGACATGTGCATTCACATAGTGTCAATCCTATGTTTTCTGAATTCAGCCCCAGAAGCAAGAATGATGCCAGTAATATGTTTCTTACAACTAGTGATGCTTTATTGGAATCTAGCTAATTAAAAGTAAAAAAGAGAAAACCCTACGCTGAACGTTTCCCTAAGTACTAAACCGGTAATCTGGTGATACGTTTATTTGACAAGTAATATTTTTCACAACGAAGAAGACCCTAATTCAATTAAACGAGGGTCTGAATGTAAGCACTGAACAAGGTATTGTTAATTAAAATCAGAGATATCAGCTGTTGAATGGAGCTTGCAGTATTCAAAAGAACATTAGTAAATTATTTGCATTTGCAAATGCAGTATCTGCTCGTAATTGAATTGGTGTGTTCTGTTTTATAATCAGCTTTTACCGGCATGTATCCAAACAAACGATAATGGGCATCAAGCCAGAAAATTTCATTTCACAGAAAACTGACGGCACAAAAGGTTCATACTAACTGGTACGTGCTTGAAGCATACATTTGTTAGTCTTGTATTACACGAAAGAAGCAAATTATACGATCACATTATGAAGTTACGTTTCCTGTACGTTTGGCGTGTAGTTATATATATATATATATATATATATATATATATATATATATATATATATATATATATATATATATATATATATATATATATATATATATATATATATATATATAGTCGTTTTGCAGTAAGGTCTTTATATTTCGTAGGTTTTTGTTTTAATTTTAAGTAATATCACCTTTTATTTTGTTCCTACTACATTACTGGGGAAAGTCCATTCTAGGATATTACATTTGTATGAGACACTTGTAACCAATACGTCTTAATGTATGTCAAAACAACAAAGCTGTCACATATACTGTAATTTACAAAAATATGAAGCAAGAGAATGTACTTTAAAACAAATGAAATACTGTAAATGTTTTCGCCGAAATAGCATATGGATATTCTCTTACAAATAGAGATACGGACAGACAAAGAGAACCACAAATATATCATCATCATCATTGTCAGTTCAGTCTCATGAGAATATTTGAGTTGCGCCCTTGGAGTGTTGTCTGTCTCGGGAGTATCGTCAGCGTCTGTTGTGGCTGAGCAGAAGAATGCTCGAATGACAATCCCTATTGCAGTTGGAGCTGACGTACAGGGAAGTCTGAGTTGCTTGGATTGGTGCTGCACGTTTCTTTCTCTCGCGTTTCTCTTCGGCCTGCTGAACTCACCTCCATTCAGCGACCGCTATCCCCTTCCTGACTGTCAGTTTCCAGGAGCCTTGATCTGGAGCCTGTACATCCAAGCTGTCTTGTGGAATAATGCCTACCTTCATATCTTTCTTGTACACATCGATGAAGCGGAGTGATGGACGGCCGACTCATCTGGTGCCAGTGGCCAACCGGTCATATAAAATTTCCTTTGGCAGCCCCTCATCCTCCATTTGTCGGACGTGTCCCAGCCATTGAAGGTTGTGTTTGCTAAGCAGGGAGTACATGCTTGGGAAACATGAATTTTGAACATGAATGTTGAAGGATCACGTTGTCACATCACGTAGAGTGTTTGACCTTGCTCTATATTTTTTTCTTGGAGTTGTCAGAGGGAGAAGATCATGTTTGCTGGCTACCTTCATATACACACAGTCTGCCAGCAGCTGAAGCCTCTTGAGGAGGATGATGGGAAATATTTTACCAACAATGCTAAGTAGTGAAATTCCTTTGTAATTGTTGAAGTCTCTACTATATCCCTTGTTTTTGTAGAGGGTCACAATGGTGGCGTTGCGCATGTCTCTTGGGCGATTGCTCCTTCCTCCCAGCAGAGGCAGAGTAGCTCATGCAGTGGCTGTTGCAATGTCGGTTTCCCACGTTTGATGGCTTCTGACAAGATTCTATCGCTACCTGGTTCTTTATCATTTGGTAGGGAGTCGATGGTTTTGCTGAGTTCCTCTAATCTGTACATTTTGTATAGCTCCTCCAAATAGCATATGCATATTGTTAGCCTTCCAAACAGAGACACAGAAATATATATATATATATATATATATATATATATATATATATATATATATATATATATATATATATATATATATATATATATATATATATATATATATATATATATATATATATATTCCATGTTTCAAACAAAATGATTGGCGACATTAACAAAAGTTTCAAATCTGAATGAAAAAGATCACACAGGTTTGACGTTCTTTAAACATCATTAAGATCGTATTCCTAGGAGAATAGAACCAGGGTCCGTGGATTACGGTATCGTCATACATGTAAGCATTGAACACCTATTCCCTATTAAACTTGTTCTTATCTACTTATACATTCACTCTTGATTTACATCCACCCTAAAAATCTCACGTAATACGTCTTTGTCTTAAAGAAACAAACTTTGTTATAAGAGTATATCTCTTTACTGAAAAAAAAAATCTCGAATCCGACAAAATAGTATTTGCAATAAAATACAATGAAACAGAAAATAAAATAAAAATAATTTAGTTTATAAACTTACACATAAGCAATTTAATCACATATACTTAACAATATATATATATATATATATATATATATATATATATATATATATATATATATATATATATATATATATATATATATATATATATATATATATATATATATATATATATATATATATATATATATATATATATATATATCAACGTTTAAATTTCAGGGAAGGTACACAGACTTGCAAATGAACACAGAAAGCATGTGTAAGCAAACAAATCTACATGACACAACAACAAATGGAAGACAAAATATACATATACAGTTGCTAATAAACATATAAACATTCCGTGCAAGAAAAATATTTTTCTTGCTTGTCCATGCTTGAAAGTCTAATAATAAATTTAAGGCTGTGTGCAAATTTTCTCAAATGAACATATGTCAGAATTTGCTTGTGTATTTTATTTTCGTACACGTTCTATCACCAGCCCTAATGAATGCAATACTAATTATGTTACAGTGGTGATCGAAAAAATATTCAGCTCTGAAGGTATTGAATGTACTTACGTTCCAGTGGCCTGAAGTATGATGATGTATTCTATGCTAACAATCATCTCTTTAGTTTAATTCAAGATGCCATTGTCTGAATGTACCATACATTTAAATTAATGTTTCTGTATATGAATATTATTGAGCGATTTGTATTTCCAGGGAATAACAATCTGAGTAAACATTTTAACGCAAATCAAAACTGAATTCAACAATGCAAATAATTATGTTTCTGGTGATGTCACAAGAATGAGTACTTTCTCAAGTAAACAAGATTATATAAATTAAAAAAAAATAATTAAACACGAAGGTAGAGCCAGGATGTATGTCCTAAGTATTTTCTTGAATATTCCAAATTGTTAACAAGTTATAATGTGGAACAAAATATTAATGCTAACCAAGATGGTAAACATCAGGTAGAATGGTTTATTCTATGAAGGAATTTCAATGTCCTGAACCCTGTCTAAGACAAACATGCTTACATTAACAGTAACCTGAATAGTCAATCAATAATCAAAAGAAAACTATTAACTATGTATTTTGTTGTCCACATATGAAATCACATTGGTTATATACACAAAGAACTTGAATTAGGACAAGGTCATGTCCAAAATGCAATTGTACATAGCATATAATCATAGAAAACAAAATTAACCAACAATGCAAATTAAACACGGATAACACCATAATTGATTAACTTAATTAATGCACTTTTGACTCTAGCCATAATGTCTGCCATGTACAGTTTTTAATAATACATAATGCCTTCTAGCAAAATAAATTGCCACAGAATAAACTAAACTCAATTACAGTGGAACGAATAAAGTGAAATAAATGAACCACAAATCAGCACATCAGACTTAGCGTGCAACTGTTAACATTCTGGACCTTTTATTTGATAATTATTAGAACTTAAAATTGTAACATTTATCTTAAAATTTTAAGGGAGATGTATTGGTTAAAATATGTGCTAATTGTCAATAATCAAAACTGTAAATATAAAATAGTCACATCGACACTTCAAAATAACACGTTACCTTTCAGATTGTATGTGTGTATGTGTGTGTGTGACTTGTAACTAATTAAGGTGAAGTGAGCCATCAGCCCGAGAACAATTCAACAAACAAACGATTTATTTCCATATAAAACAAAACTAAAATTCAAAGCACACGAACAATATTGTTATTATATTCAAATAATCGTAAGTGTCCTGTTAAAAATCTAAAATTACACAATGCTCCCACTGAATTCCAAACGTCTCGATGTATTGCTGTACCACAGTGAGTTACCTTAGAATGTCTTTGTATGAATCTCATAGAATCCCAAATAGAAGTTTAGTCCAAAAGGCGAATGAGCACTTTTTAATTTCAATGAATATCTTTTTTAAAAAATGATCCTTTGGTAATTTTAGCTGACTGTAATTGTAAACTCTGCTAATAGATTCTCAAACATGTGAAAATAGGAATGAAGACATTGTTTACAAAACCTGTTTAATATTGCATGTTACATAACCTATGACGCAATTGATTTTCCAAAAAACTAAGGGAAACTTTCATAAACTCTGAATCAAGGTTAGGCCTGAAAACACAGATAAGCTAAAGCTCTACACTCAGTCACTGACAAAGGTTAAACTCACAACAAAATTTAAATATGCATTACAATATAGATTTGTTTCCTGTATGTAAAGTGGTGTCGACTTCCAACGGTTGAATAGTTACAAAAATTCAAATTATCAACATTAGTTGACGAGTTTAAAGGAATTCACAGTGCCTTTGTGTCTTCAATTCTTTCAAGACTTTAATCGCACTTGTTGTTGAAGGTAAATTTAGCTTGCGTGAACAAAATTGTTCAGGTATTATAGTAGTCAAAAATCGGTTCCTGGCTGTACATAACAATGGTAATTGGTCAAAGTTGACTTCGTTAACAATTCCTTTTTTTCCAATCTAACAATAAAAATATTTGTCCTAATTACCATTAAATATTGCTTGTCGTCATATTGTGAGAGATATATGTTTATTTGATAATTTTAATGGAAGTTTAAAACAAAATATATAAAAATAGAATTTCATATTTTGTATGAAATTTTATATACTAAAATATGGATCTTAATCACAGAGCATGGACTTATCAAAGCGAAGACAGTTAATGCTTATTGTGCTATCAGTTTTCAACCTTCATGACTTGAAAGTCCAGACAAAAATTAAATTCAATTCTCAGAATTACTAACAGTCATAACAGCAGTAAATATAGTCTTAAACTAAATAAACGCAAAGAGTGAAAATCAACAAGTTTCTCAAATTCCACATATAATTTATTTCCTTTTGAATACAAAGTTAAAATGTAAAGAGAACTTATCTAATTTTGAATGATATCTCAAAATCTTCGAAAAGTTATATCACAAGTCAATTGAATGAAGTTCCAAGTGAATTCCAGTTGTATTCCAGTTAAATTCCAATATTGAATGTGTTGATGAGCCTGTAGTCCCTAACATGCCAGTGTGCCAGTGATCTGGTTTTTGATGATATATTAATGTCTCCAGCAAATAATATTTGAATAAATAAAAATTGATTGAAGATTATAATTAAAGAATGTTTAATATTTTAAGTAAAAAGCATTATAAAATAGCTATAACACAATAATAAAGCCCGTATGTAAGTCGGTCTCCTCTCCTTCCTAAAATATTCAAGGTTATCAAGAATTTCAGTAATGCCAAATTATAAGCTATGTACCAGACTCAGATTCGAATTAAACGATTAGTTCCTAATATAAAGATCAGCATATGTTAAGCCTATACTCTTAGATAAATATTTGCTATGTATTACGTTGTTTACAAAATAAATCTCACTGGTCAGGAACACCAGGAAATTTGCTTGGGTAAAGATGAAGTATAAAATCTAAATGTAAAATAACATATAAATCATTAACAGAAGCTAACAGGTAACGCAACTTAAGTATACATGATATATTTTATAATATTATACGTAATTGTATGTGAAGAAAATATTGAACCTATTCACGCTTGCGATAAACATTCTTCCGGTGATGACTGTTATTTCGTTATTAAGGCATGACTGTGACTTTGGCATTACCACATTGCATTTTGTTGTTATTCTTTATGTCCCTGCCATACATGATCTAGCATGTAATGTCATTAACCTAGAAATAGGACACAACCAGAGCTATCGACGATTCATTGAATAATCTAAAAAAATTCCCAGTTTACACTATTCAGTATCACTATTATTTTCAGGAATTAAATAATTTATTGCCTTTGAACCGTGAGCATGCAATTCTTTGACCACCGAGGAAGAATTTATTTTCCAGATATCTCAGTTTGGAGGTAGAATATACATCTTTAAAATATATTATTAAATCTTCTGCAGATAGCTGCCTTTGCGTGTCTGTGATAATAAATATGATATTATATTTTACTAGGTAGGAGTGTTTATATAAATAATGAATTGTACCCTTGAGATCATAATTTGTGTTGATTATAGTTGCATTATCCAGAACGGAACTGCATTACTGCAGATTATTTTGATATCAAACTTCACGCTAAAATTATTGTCATGTCGTGGGTAGTGGTGAGAATACATCTCTCAACAGCACTGCATTAATTGCTATTGCGATGGTATATCGAATATATTCATTTAATTGTACTAGTACAGGTGGTAATGCACGGTGCTGCTTACTTAAATAGCGTCAAGACTGAACAGGCATATTGCAGTTTAATTGACCTAAAACTGACATAATTCAGATTGTTTAGAATATTTTTATGATATCCATATCTCATCGATACATCAACTGAAAAATTAAATGGAGAGAAAGAGAAGGACACATATGTAGCTAGAGAGGGATTGGCTTCATTCTGAAAATGTCCATTTATAAGGCAAGGATCGCATTATTAACATATATGGGTTAGTTAAGATACTAGTGGTATATTAGAATATATGCTGCTTTTAATCCATCAATCATTTCCTGTTCATATTAAACAAATGCTGTCTCGATCAATTTGTAATTGCGAAGCAACCAAATCAATTTATCTTCAATGTTCCCCCTTGGTAGGCAAAAGAGTTTGATAATAATCTGCGGCTACGTGCATATTATAGATTATTATCATCAAAGTGTTAGTAAATTCTAACATCAGTAGCCACCTCCAGTTAGTTTTCTTGTGGGGATGTAGTTTTATTGTATTGGTGATATATATATATATATATATATATATATATATATATATATATATATATATATATATATATATATATATATATATATATATATATATATATATATATATATATATATATACACATATACATATACATATATATACACTCATATACATATACATATATATATATACACATATACATATATATATATGTATATGTGTATATATATATATATATATATATATATATATATATATATATATATATATATATATATATATATATATATATATAACTCAGCGGCTAGGGCCATGGGATAGGGACCAGAAGAGTGAGATTCACACCTCAGGATAAACCAGGTTCTGCTATGTTGCTAACTCATTGAGTATTGTTCTTTGTCCTGTGTGCCTGGGTCAGATATAACCTACATCTACCACAGTGGCGTAAAACACATCTATCATAACATTACTCAAAATGTAACAGTTGTGACACAGAGTTAGAATATAACTAATAAATGATGTTTTTTATTGTTTGAGAACAGAAGTCGGACCGGAGCTCCATTTGGTAACACATTTGGATTCCTCTTGAATAGATCGAAATAATAGTTATGATACTACGAAAAATCTTTGAAGTTAACAATAGTACAGACCAAGATCATTATGTATGTAAAGCAATTATCATTATTATACTAATGAGGCAACACAAGCCAGTATTATGTTATATCCGCAAGTCGGTAAAGCATATTCACGTAATGATGTTTGGTTTTTCATAGTAATATTACATTCATCTGGTGTGCCAAAGAAATAGCAATCGATTACCAATAACTGTTGTGACAATTTTCAAAAATAGCTTGATTCCCAAACTTTAAATAGCGATTTGTCTTTCATAATTTTACTTGGTTGAAAGTCTGTTTCTTTTAGTTTCCTTGCAATGTTTAGTCAGGATGAAGCTCTTTGGTTAACTCAATGCACGGTACTTAACTATGTATATCAGAACTGTTAAGAAGAATAAATCATTCAAAGACAATTCTGCAGCCTAATTTAGAAGGAAACACGTCTCAAGATTTATCAAAAGTCCTCGTTTAGACTATCAATGATATGTGCATTTCTAAGAAAAACGTAGCTAGGGATGTGTTTTCTATCCACATTGTGGTTGGTTCTTTAGTTAATTTATACAAGCTATAAAGCATACCCTACCCCGTCACAGACACACACACACACACACACACACACACACACACACACACTCACACACACACACACGAGCGCATTAATTGCAGCAAACTTAAAAATATCAATAGATGATCACTCTGATTGGCACCCTCGCCTGAAATGGATTGTGTCTGTAAATAATTACGAAGCTAAACACGCCGTTAAAGATTGATGAATTGCCGTCATTGACCGAAAAACACCAAATAGATATGTCCTTAATTTTCAGTAATTGTGCAATGAGGTACACTACCCCATCTATCAAACAGTTCCCTCTACAATTTAATAGATCAAGCTGTTTTCTAATTATATCCGTAAACTCCTTTCCATTGATTAATGTGGCCAGATTGCTATCTCACATAAGAATCCATGTTAGTGACGTCCCTTTATATTTCCCAATATTTGGTGAAACGTGTCTTTAAAGAGCATTATACAGACTACACGATGTTTATGACTACTTACTCTTATAGATGCTAAACTGTATGGATAAACCCATGGAATGGACTTCGCAGACAAAAAAGTTCTAGATGTGTATATTTGTCAGCTAGGTCTAACTTGTCTGTACGAAGATATGCTGAATACTGTATTTTGTTTGTGTCACGGTTCATTTTTCGTCTCAGATCAAGAATTGCATTGCAATTTCGGATCGCCACGCTAAGAGCGCGCCTTTACAGATCAATTATGCCTAATGTATGTCCGCGTAGGTTTGACCACCGTAGGCGTAGGAGAAGGATTGCAACTTGCTTCCTGTAGCTAGGTGATATTTCTCCCACAAATATGTTAGTTTACGTGTATAGCCTGAAAGATGGCAAAAACCAAGCAAACTAAATCCAATCTAATGTGATTTCGGTCAGAGATTTTGCATATATATATATATATATATATATATATATATATATATATATATATATATATATATATATATATATATATATATATATATATATATAGAGAGAGAGAGAGAGAGAGAGAGAGAGAGAGAGAGTTTAATACAAACAATACTATCATACAGGTTAGAGAAATTAAATTCGTACTCTACCGAGTTTCGAACCCAGGTCCGCGAGTAATTGGCACCCATCGGTAGAGTAGGAATTTAATTTCTCTAACCTGTATGATAGTATTGTTTTATCAAGATTTTATTACATAATTCAGGGATATCACTGTCTGTTCTCTATGGTATATATATATATATATATATATATATATATATATATATATATATATATATATATATATATATATATATATATATATATATATATATATATATATATATATATATATATATATATATATATATATATTGCTCACTAGAAATGGCTTGATATTTATATTTTGAACACTAAAACCAATTTTGGAAATAATAACATAACTCGAAGAAAGGAAGTCAAGGAGCCCCACCCTCCGCCTATTTATAAAACTCTTTGGACTTTAATATCATTGTGATGCTGTTTTCCGTTTTTGTTCCTTTGCATATCAAGTTTTCTTCTTTCTATGAAAGAATATGCACTTCTGGATATTTTGATATAAATGAAATCCCCCAGAAATGATTTGAAACACTTAATAGTTATAAACGTTTTGTGCAAAGAAAATATGTGCTATTGATACAACATTTATTTATAATATAAATAGTGTGTTTGTGTGTGTGTGTGTGTGTGTGTGTGTGTGATTTTGATTTCTGTAGCAATTTTTTTTATTCATATCGCTACGATGTCTGCAGTGAGACAGATTTTTATAGTGATATCTATTACTGAGACATCATGCCTCAGTCAGATTATGCTAACACCACGCAGACCAGTCCTAACTTTAACCTCTTAATGCTGAGTGCCACGCGAGGCAGCTGTTAGTACCATTTTTTGTAAGTCTTTGGTATTACTCGGCCGGGGTGGGCGCTCTAACCGCTATGCCACCGGAGCGGTCAGAATATAAATATTAAATTTAAAATTATGTCTATTTGGGATTTGCAAATATAACAGTCGAAATATGAGATAAAGGTCCATGAAGAGATCGTAGAAAATGGAGACAAAAATAAATTGATTATGAAATTAGAATAACCGTTTTTCCCACCGCATTACAACAGTGATCCCATGGAGCAGTGATTTAATAATAATAATGGGTGTGGGTGAACAGGAATATTAAAGGCTTACAGTTAAAGAAGGTTATATTTACTTTACAAAGAATGATTGGTTCCTGGTGCCTTCTCATCCAGAAACATTTAAAATCAAAATTACCACTTTGGCCAAGGATAGTAATGCAGTTAGATTTTGTAGGTTTCTTTTGAACAAAAGATAGAGGTTGGTGATGATTTACATATCATTTCCTAAGTTTTTAATGTTATACAATCTTCTCAACTATCTCAGTTACGAAATGGTGACCTTTTATGCGACCAGAAAAAGCATCTAAATCAAAATATTCTGTAACTTAAGGAAAGCTGTGCCTAATTATGTTAAATTTACTATTAACCAACAAGATTCAAGAAGAAAAATAATTAAATGGATTAACTGGTAAGTGTTCATACTCTGTATTATAAAATATGTTCACTTTGTATGACATCATATCATCGCCAACTCTGAAATTTATTTATTTTCTCTACTGTGCGGATTGACCCTTAGGAACCTCACTGTCCATATGGAACATCAACTGGTGCTAACACCCAACCAGCATCGGAAATTAAGACGTTCATATTACACAGAAGAGGTTTAAGAGAAGGAAGCTTACACGAGAATGGAACACGCTGCAGAGTACCTAACTATTCAGTCTTTTACAATGCGGTATTTAATAGGAAGTATATGTTTCATACGTACATATTGTTTATTACCGTACGATTTTATTTTGACTTTTTCCAAAACGTGAATCAAATTTCGAAGTATGTACACGAAATAAGCCTTTCTTAGCCTTCCAAACTTTAAAGACAGAATGAATATAAAAGCAACAGAAAATAAACATTGTGAACGGATAGAAAATAACAAAGATAAAAAGTTATGCCTGGGTCTACGCGATCAAGATTTATGAGCATGTAACCAAATGTGGCAGCCTCACCAACCTCAAGTAATCAATACTGGTGTAAACACAACTTTAATGCAGCATTTGTTTAAATAACTTTTTTTGACTGAAATAACGTCTTACCACGTCTAATACTTGGCAATGACTCTGTGTAATAGATGGTCTATTCTCTCTTGTATTCTCGCACATTAAGTGCATGCTACATTAAACCTTAGGCTGTAATTCAATTTATCTATTTTATTTTCTGCTCTTTGCCGTCCATTACCGACATTCATGAGTGAGTTTTCGTGCATGTTTATCTGTAAAAAGCGAATTCCCTTCAATGCAATACCAAGTTCATTTTATTGATTTTGCATACTCTTTTAACTGGCGTTATTTTTTGTTCAATTTTTCCATTGTGCACCATTTGTTTATCCCTGATGTATTTGCAACATTTTATCACACACTAGACCATCTAATAGTTTAATGTTGTTTATTTTTTTCTTCGTTTATCGCAGCATAAACTGTCAGTTGCTTAGTCATAAAGTAAATAACGCCTGAAGGACGTTATATAAGCTGAGTCGGCAGTTGATAGTTTATACCACGATAAATATAAAAGAACAATATTAAACTCATATAACTGCATTCCTTTATAATATTATTTATTTATTTATTTAATTTCATTTTGGTTGTTAAAAATATGTCATTTTAGTTTTTGACCCGTATTTATTTTTTGATGTGGTCGTCTTCTACTTAGCTATTTATCGTAATAGTTGCACAAGCATCCAAAAAAATACAACCGAGTGTAGGCGATCTAAGGTTTTGAATATGCCAAAGCACGCTTGATATTTTATATAAATTGGCATATGTGATATGTTTAGAAGTTTGCTACTGAAATGAAGGTTTTATTTGTTTGACAAAATAATGACTATTGGATTTGATTCTTCCATGAGTTGATTGAGATTTAGAAGTAACTTTATTGTACAGTGTGATGTGTCGAATTTTGAAAACTCTTAGAAGCTTTGGTTAAAGGAATTGTATCAAAGTCAACTTAATTAAAGTAGAAAGGGCTAGAGATAGTTAGATGATTATTTTAATTTCATCTTCTGAACGTCAAAAGGGAATTCGTTCTAGCCGACGTAACATGACCGAGTCAGATGCTATGGTACAATAGAATGACTTAAGACCCTTTCCCAAAATCGACCGGGAAAAGGGCAGGAGATGGCTATAGATGATTGGTCAAAGTAATGTTAATTACGGCATGATTAGTTGTTTAGTTGTCTTGTCAATCCAAACATTCTACGAACAGGTTTAGGAAACAGTCTATTCCGATTGGTTAATATGGATTTATGGGCGTTACTCTGTAAGAACTTAAAGGTTTTACTTTAGGAAAATTCTTTAGTCTTTAATCTTTCGCGAGGAAAATTAAACGATTCCGGGAAGAGCGTGTAAGACGTTATCTCGTGATTTGGCAGTAAAGCGAGAGTTTTGTCTCAGCGAAGTAGACAAACTCTACATTTGAATTCGTAACAAATACGTTTTGTTATAGAGTAAGAGGCCAGAGAGTTGTCTCAGTTAGGAGACGGACTATACGTAAGGTTCGAGGAAACGAATAGAGAAACGGCAAAAGGTACGCAATCTTAGTTTCCCGAATTTAATATGTTATTTCATTTGTTGATCTATTTCAAATGTATTCTGGATATGATGTATGTATGCATGATTTCATTTTGCAGGATTTTAGTGAAATGCTAGTCATGACATTTTATTCTCTGATTTTCTAATTATCAATTCATTTGGAGAATTGGCAAAATAGAAAGTAATTAAAATTTCATTAGATTAGTTGAAAAGATTGCATGTAATTGAATCTTGAATACGTAGGAGTGATTAGGAATTTAAATGAATTAAGCTTAAGGAATGATGGGTAATGTTTCATAGTTTATGGATTAACACAGTTTAGAATGAGTATGACCTAACATTACATGTATACCATATACTAGTTTGTAATATTTAATTGATCACTTAAGTGTACATCTATATGCTAGTTTGTAATATTTAATTGGTCGAGTAAACTGTTTTAGAAGAGTTAGATCTGAGGGTCTAGGCCATATGTAACTTAACACTGCTAGATTTGTAGAGTAAGCAATTGAGTGGGGGTTACATACGGGTACATACGGCTGAGTTGAATTTAACTGACCTTCCCTAGCGTGATCCGAATTAAGGTCAGGACAAGCATTGACCGTTTATGTAAACATAACAGTTAGGGAGCAAGGAGTTACTGCGGCAGAATTTATGCCTTTTGTTTCTGAGCCGAATTAATGTAAAAATACAGATAGATTTGTAGAGTAAGCAATTGAGTGGGGGTTACATACGAGTACATACTGGTGAGTTGAATTTAATTGACCTTCCCTAGCGTGATCCGAATTAAGGTCAGGACAAGCATTGACCGTTTATGTAAACATAAGTTAGGGAACAATGAGTTACTGCGGCAGAATTTATGCCTTTTGTTTCTGAGCCGAGTTAATGTAAAAATACAGATATACCTGAGAATGTGACCTATTGTCTATTACGAGACATTTTATTTATTGAAGGAAACAGGTTTCCTGGATTCACATCAGAAATCCCTGAACAATCACAGGACCAGAACAAGTTCTACGCAGAAATCTAAGTCCAGAGACAATTGTTAAGTCAGAGTTGGACGGACAAGAGTCCAAGACGAAACAGCTAGACAAAGATCGGCAGAGCAGGGACGAACGAAAGTCTTGATGTCGGCATAAAATATGTGATGAAGTCTCTCATCGTTGCACTCAAAGGTCAAATCTCATTGGCAATGAAGATAGTGATTTAACGTTGAAAGTAATTTTACATTTAAAGAATTTTGTATGGTCTTTTTATTTGAGTACATGTTAGTACCATTTTCTTTCTTTTTTAACCAAGTCATTGATTTCTTTTCATTTTAAATTCTGTTGATAAACTGATTAAATTTTATATTTTTTCATTGAAAGGGGGCTCGTTTTGTTATTTCTTCAATATACTTGTTCAGTGATCTGCATTCTTCTTTCTATCTATCCACACTGGGTAAAGTACACCGCGGAGGTCATTCCCTAGCAACGAACCGTAGTGAAAGAGGTTGGTCTGTTTTGCACGCCGACAATTTGTCACATAAGTGGGAGCCTCGTTCCGGGATATTTGAACAGTGGAAAAAAGCAGATCTGAACATATATTGAAAGAAATACAACACAGTATCATTGATAGATTTGTATATTTGTAAAAATAAGAAACCACGAGTGTGAATTGAGTCAACATCTATTATATGTCTGAACTTATGCATGATTTGTGAATTTCTTAAATGTTGCATGACATTGTAAGAAATTAAGATTCCGTACCTGAAATTGCTGAAGCGTGGTTGGTTGTCCATATCTAAGTAACCCATAAATATTTTGCCTTAGTACTCTTGTAAGGAGAGATCATTAAGGAAGTAACCCCATGGTAATTTGCACATGTGTTGCAGACGATACGAATTTAGGGATAATTTATAGTTTGGTACTGCCCGAAAGCAGTTTAAATTACTTGTGTGATGTTTTAAGTAAGTCTGTATGTAAGACTTTACTGAGTTAGAATATTCGTTGATATTCATAGGGAAGTTGTTTTCTTGAAGGCAGAAACCAGGTTAGGGATAGCTAATCTAGGTAAGTGAGTTAGCGACAAGACAGATAGACAAGAATGGCAACATTACGGCAACTTGCGCGAGAATTCAAAGTTCTTGGATCCGAAGAATTAGGTTATGAAGGGACACAGTTATCGGAATTTGTAGAGCGTAGTCTCAAAGAGTACAAAGAACAGCAAGCAGCTGAGAAGAAAAGAGAAAAAGAATTTGAGATAGCCAGACTGCAGGCTGAAAGAGAAAAAGAATTTGTGGTAGCCAGACTGCAGGCTGAAAGAGAAAAAGAACTTGAGTTAGCTAGACTGCAAGCCGAGAGCTAGAAATTGAAGGCCGAAGAAAGGAATAAAGAGATAGAACATTCGTTAGCCATGGAAAGACTAAGGTTCGAAGTGAAGTGTAGGAGGGGCGAAGAACTGAACGTACAGTTAGGACCCTCAAGCAGAAGAACTGAGGATAGACTTACCGTACTGATATATATGCCTTTGTTTAACGACAAGGATGAAATTATTGACAACTTTTTAACCCAGTTTGAAAAGTTAGCTGTAATACATCAAATACCCAAAGAACAGTGGGCTATTAATATTTCAGCATTTTTGCAAGGCGCTGCCAAGGAGGTTTATCATAATTTGGCACCCGCTGAAATAGATGATTATGAAGCTCTCAAGAAAACGTTACTACGGCTCTACGAGCTGACAGCTGAAAGTTTCCGTAAACTTTTCAGAGAGTCACCTAAGAAAGCCACAGAGTCTCACGAGCAATTTCATAATCGTGTACACGTACTTTTCGATAAGTGGATTAAAATGTCCGGAGCCGAACTTTCATACGAAGGCATACGGGAAGAAATTCTAAAGGAACATGTCCTCAGCTCATACCGTAAAGACCTAATAGTATTTTTGGCGGAACGTGATTTCGCGACCTTAGAAGATATTAGTGTAATGGTCGAGCGATATGAAGCTGCACACTCTCGTCCAACCACATGGAGTGGCAGGGATCGAACCAGCGTCCCAGAGTTTAGGAGAGGTAATGGTTTAACACCTATCAGGCGGAATGGTCAAAATGGTGGGAAGCCAGGGGCTGACAATCCCAGTCGTGATCAGTCCCGGGGCTCAGGTAAGTCCCAAGGGATGGACAAGATAAACTCTGGTAAGAAAGAGGAAGTTGTGTGTTATGGCTGCAACAAACCCGGCCATATTCTTAAAAAACTAGAAGATACTGTCCCACTGTAAATGTAGTGACCCCAGATACTAGTAAACAGAGTAATCTATTGGAGTGGTCCAATACAGCAACAGCTACGGTAAATGGCGTAGAGGTTACTGTGTTGTACGACACCGGCTGCAGTTATCCAGCTTTGGTGGACAGCAAGTTTGTTAAACCTACTGATTATACAGGTGAGACTGTAGAGGTACAATTTGCAAATAAGAGTAGAGATTCCCTTCCAGTTGTTTATATCAATCTTGATTCGCCCTATGTGAAAGGACGAATTCAAGCAGCGTGCTTGTCAGGGTTGTCGCATGATGTTATTTTAGGATGTAGGTATATATTGCCACAACCTAATCCTATGACGAGTACACCTGTACACGTGGGGTCTGTAGAGACTAGGTCTATGAGACGAAGGTCAGGGCCGAAACTGTTGAAACCCTCGACTTCGCCCATAGATAATTTACTACCTGGCGAATTAAGGTGACTTCAAGAGGAAGATTCTACCCTTAATAAGATAAGCGGGTATGCAAAGGACAAGTCAGTGCGGAACTTACCCGACGGTGAGGTGGAGTTCGCACTGAAGCGAGGTATCTTGTACCGATATGCTCGAAAGGGGACCGAGAGGTTTAAGCAGGTAATTGTACCACAGTCTAAGCGGGATGAATTACTTAGGCTTGCACATGAAAGTTTACTTGGTAGTCACATAGGTGTGGCTAAGACGCGAGATAGGTTAGTTAGGGAGTTCTATTGGCCAGGTGTATATGGTGATGTAAGGAGGTTTTGTCTGTCGTGTGACAAGTGTCAGCGAGTGGCACCTAAGACATCCCATCGCCCAGTGTCGCTAGGAACTACCCCTCTGATTGATGAACCTTTCTCACGGGTGGCTATGGATTTGATAGGTCCCATAAAGCCCGCAGTGGAAAGTGGCAATCGTTATGTGCTAACGATTGTCGATTATGCTACCCGATACCCGGAGGCCGTTGCTTTAAGGAACATCGATTCAGTTACGGTAGCTGAAGTGTTGTTAGGGGTCTGGTCTAGAATTGGTGTACCAGACGAAATACTAACTGACCAAGGGACGCAGTTTGTTAGCCAGGTGATGGAGGAAGTAAACCGGTTACTTTCTATCAGGCACCTGACTACTACCCTTTATCACCCACAGTGTAACGGTCTTGTGGAGCGTTTCAATGGGACATTGAAACAAGCTCTAAAAAAGTTATGCGAGAATCGACCTAGGGATTGGGATCGATACCTTCCCGCGATACCTTTTGCGTACCGCGAAGTACCCAAGCTAGTCTTGGATTTTCGCCGTTCGAGCTAGTTTATGGGAGGACAGTGAGAGGACCCATGGCTGTTTTGAAGCAGTTGTGGACGGATGAGAAAGCATCCGAAGAGGTAAGAACAACATATCAGTACGTTGTTGACCTCCGTAATAAACTGGAGGAAGTTTGTAACTTGGACAAGAAAAATCTCTGTGATGCAAGGGGACGTCAGGCCAAATACTACAACAAGAAGGCGAAAAAACGTAAGTTTGAGGTAGGCGACAAGGTGTTGTTGTTGTTGCCATTAGAACATAACAAACTCCAAGTGTCTTGGAGAGGACCGTTCGTTGTAACGGAGAAGAAGGGTGGACAGAATTATCGCATCAGGATGGGCGATAAAGAGAAGTTGTACCACGTTAACATACTTAAACGCTACCGAGAAAGAGAGTCACCTACTGAGTTCGTGGTTGCTACAGTTGTGACGGAAGAACTCGACGACAACGGAGGAGTGGCGGAAGTACTTCCTAGTTGTCAGTTGACGGGGAAGGAAACTTAGGTAGACGTCGTCCAAGACGTAATGTCAATGTCAAACCAACGTGGCGAGGTGGAGGAGATACTTCACGATTACGAAGGTATTCTGCCGGAGAAACCAGGTGTGAAGGAATTGGAGGAGTTTAGTATGAAGCTACTGGAGGAAAAGATGAAAGATAGACTGACGTCAGACGCCATTGTTATGCTATCAGACGTGACAAAGGACTTTGTGTTACGTACAGACGCTTCTGACAGAGGTCTTGGTGCAGTTTTACTGCAAAAACATGATGGGGACTTATTTCCTGTTGCATACGCGAGTAAGAAACTTAATACCGCTGAGCGTAATTATCCAGTCACTGAGAATAATGCCTAGCGATTGTCTTTGGGATTCATAAGTTTCAGCGTTATCTGTATGGGAGAAAGTTTATTCTAGAAACCGATTATCAACCTTTAGCGTATCTTGCACAGGCTAAATTGACTAATGGGCGTTTAATGAGGTGGTCATTGTTTCTACAACAATATCAAGTCCAGCTACGTTACCTTCGTGGAAACTCAAAAGTGGGGGCAGATTGCATGAGTCGGTTACTTGAGTCTCAGGTGAAGGGGTCACTTAAGGACATGTAAACATTAACTTAAACTGTAATTTCAAAATTCGATGAGCAAAATTCCAGATTTTACCCTTTAAGGTGGTCTTATTTGATATGTCGAATTTTGAAAACTCTTAGAAGCTTTGGTTAAAGGAATTGTGTCAAAATCAACTTAATTAAAGTAGAAAGGGCTAGAAATAGTTAGATGATTATTTTCATTTCATCTCTGAACGTCAAAAGGGAATTCGTTCTAGCCGACGTAACATGACCGAGTCAGATGCTATGGTACAAGAGAATGACATAAGACCCTTTCCCAAAATCGGCCGGGAAAAGGGCAGGAGTTGGCAATATTGTTTGTTCAAAGTAATGTTAATTATGGCATGATTAGATGTTTGGTTGTTTTGTCAATCCAAACATTCTACGAACAGGTTTAGGAAACAGTCTATTCCGATTGGTTAATATGGATTTATGGGCGTTAATCTGTAAGAATTTAAAGGTTTTACTTTAGGAAAATTCAGCAATCTTTAATCTTTCGCAAGGGAAGTTAAATGGTTCCGGGAGATCGTGTGAGACGTTATCTCGTGATTTGGCAGTAAAGCGAGAGTTTTATCTCACCGAAGTAGACAAACTCTTCATTTGAATTCGTAACAAATACGTTTTGTTATATAATAAGAGGCCAGTGAGTTGTCTCAGTTAGGAAAAGGACTATACGTGAGGTTCTTGGAAACGAATAAAGAAATGGCAAAAGGTACGCAATGTTAGTTTCCCGATTTTAATATGTTATTTCATTTGTTGATCTATTTCAAATGTATTCTGGATATGATGTATGTATGTATGATTTCATTTTGCAGGATTTTAGTGAAATGCTATTCATTACATTTTATTCTTTGATTTTCTAATTATCAATTCATTTGGAGAATTGGCAAGATTGAATAAAATTACAATTTCATTAGATTAGTTGAAAAGATTGCATGTAATTGAATCTTGAATACATAGGAGTGATTAGGAATTTAAATGAATTAAGCTTAAGGAATGATGGGTAATGTTTCATAGTTTATGGATTAACTCTGTTTAGAATGAGTATGACCTAACATTACATGTATACAAGTTTGTAATATTTAATTGATCACTTAAGTGTATATCTATATGCTAGTTTGTAATACTTAATTGGTCGAGTAACTATTTTAGAAGAGTTAGATCTGAGGGTCTAGGCCATATGTAACTTAACACTGCTAGATTGGTAGAGTAAGCAATTGAGTGGGGGTTACATACGGGTTCATACGGCTAAGTTGAATTTGATTGACTTTCCCTAGTGTGATCCGAATTAAGGTCAGGACAAGGGAGCAATGAGCTACTGCGGCAGAATTTATGCCTTTTATTTCTGAGCCGAAATAATGTAAAAATACAGACATACCTGAGAATGTGACCTATTGTCTATTGCGAGACATTTTATTTATTGAACGAAATAGCTTTCCTGGATTCACATGAGAAATCACTGAACAATCACAGGACCATAACAAGTTCTACGCAGAAATATAAGTCCAGAGACGATTGTTGAGTCAGAGTTGGACGGACAAGAGTCCAAGACGAAACAGCTAGACAAAGATCGGCAGAGCAGGGACGAACGGAAGTCTTGATGTCGGCATAAAATAGGTGATGAAGTCTCTCATCGTTGCACTCAACGGTCAAATCTCATTGGCAATGAAGATAGTGATTTAATGTTGAAAGTAATTTTACATTTAAAGAAATTTTTATGGTCTTTTTGAGTACATGTTAGTACCATTTTCTTTCTTTTGTAACCAAGTCATTGATTTCTTTTCATTTTAAATTCTGTTGATAAACTGATTAAATTTTATATTTGTTCATTGAAAGAGGGCTCGTTTTGTTATTTCTTCAATATACTTGTTCAGTGATCTGCATTCTTCTTTCTATCTATCCACACTGGGTAAAGTACACCGCGGAGGTCATTCCCTAGCAACGAACCGTAGTGAAAGAGGTTGGTGTGTTTTGCACGCCGCCAATTTGTCACATACAGACAGGTGAGTATTTCATGGGTTGATTGAGATATAAAAGTAACATTATTTTACAGACAGGTGAGTATTTCATGAGTGGATTGAGATTTAGAAGTAACATTGTTATACAGACAGTTCAGTACTTCATGTGTTAATTAAGATTTAGAAGTAACATTATTGTACAGACAAGTGAGTATTTCATGTGTTGATTGAGATTTAGAAGTAACATTATTGTACAGACAGATGAGTATTTCAAAAGTGGACAGAGATTTAGAAGTAACATTATTGTACAGACAGGTGAGTATTCATGAGTTGATTGAGATTTAGAAGTAACATTATTGTACAGACAGGTGAGTATTTCATGAGTGGATTGAGATTTAGAAGTAATATTAATTTACAAACAGGTGAGTATTTCATGAGTTGATTGCGATTTAGAAGTAACATTGTACAGACAGTTGCGTATTTAATGAGTTGATTGAGATTTAGAAGTAACATTATTGTACAGACAGTTGAGTAACCAATGTTCGTTTCTTGAAATCTTTGTCTTCATTAACAGTTTAGCCTACCTGCAGTTGTTACTTACAAATAAAATTGAGACTGTCTTCAATCGGGTACAATGATAGTCAATCAACAGTCAATCAATGCAAATCATTGAACTTGACGGTTACCATGGGGGAGCATCGGATCGATTTCCCTCTCAACCCCACATGGTTACTACCAGTGTCGGCGTCTTACATTATCTGACAGTAAGTTCAGTTCTTATAACGTTAGTCTTCGAAACCTTCTCCCACTCTCTATATTCATTTACCAATAGCTTTAAATTAATTTGTAACAATTCAAATGTTGTTCTCTAGATTTTTAGATTCCCAACTATTTTCAAATCTATTCAAAGAAATAATTATTTATCGTCAGAAAAATTACAAATGATATCTTATTTGAAACTGTCAAAGCAATATATTAAAGTTTCGAAATAAAATATAGACCCACTTTTTTGTATTTCGTTTTAAAGGCAGATATTGTGTTTGCCATTCTATTCAGTGTTTATATTAGTTGCTTTGCAGGTGACTTATTTGTATAATCTGGTTATTAAGTAGTTCTCCCTACAGTTTATACAGAAATAAGCAAATGTGGGTCTGATCACATTTTTATATTCTGGAAATTTTCCATATATTGATCAACTGATGAGACTGCAATGATTCGTTTTGTGTGTTAGTTGACGTCAATTAAAGTTAAAATACGATTTCGCCAAAATAATTATTTATACTGAATTTAGCTTAATCTATCGGGTGTAATAACATTCCAAATCAACTGATCTTACAAACGGTTCTGACATTAATTTGCAACCGATGTTTCGACAGTGTGTTCAAATTGCAAGCTTTTTATCAAACTCAACGGATAGCAGATAGTATAGATAATGTACATAAATGATTGAAATCTGAGAAAAAGCAAGATTCCCTTCTAATTGCATCAATACTTATGTTATTCAAGGTAACCCTAATTGTTTTTCTAAACTATATCACACCAGCTTGTATTATTTCGCTTTTTCATTTATTATGTTTCATCATTTATTAAACTACCTATGTAAATTTTTGTTGTCTATCGAATATACAAGCTTGCACGGGATGTAATTTACTTTTCCACAGCTTTGTAATAATGTTATTAATAACCCTTTCATGCTCTACTCCCTAATATTATTTGCTTCTTCCATAGCTAATCCCTAATATTTTTTTCTTTTTCTTCCATATCTGTCGACCGTAGTGGCGGCCTAGTGATTAGAGCGTCAGCTTCGGATGCAGGAGGTCTCGGGTTAAAACGCCGACCGAGTCATATCAAACACTTAGAAAAATGGTGCTAACAGCTGCCTCGCTAGGAGATCAGAATTAAGAAGTTAGTGTTGCACTGATTGACCTAATGTCAGTACAATGTGACTGGGTGAGACATCATAATACATGTCTACATTATTTCCCAGTGCTGGACATCACTATTAACTGCCTCACTGAAGACCTCGTAGTGATATGACGGGAAAGTTTTAAAGCTACGTTAAAATTCCAACTCTCTCTCTCTATCACGCACACACACACACACACACACACACACTTCCGTATCTGTCAAACATATCATATTCAATGCTACTCTTATGAATGTACAATGATTTGTCCGTCTTTAGGAAAACAATTTATTGCAGAATGTTCTGCTGACTCTAACTGTGATACATCCTAACAGTTTGACGTCATTTAATTTCCGTATCAAAAGTATATGCCGCATAATTTTTCCGTGTCTTCCTTCCTTACTTTTTGCAAATATGTGTATGTTCTATTGTTTTTAGAAGGAAACACCTCTTGTTTAAATAGTGTCATCTCCACTGAGGTCTTCCTGATGCACATAAATGAATCACGTAAACTTACTTGCCTGATTTTCAACATTTCTCAATTAAAACTATGAAAGTTTTGTTGATACAAACAAGTTTCAGATTGAGTTCTAACTCTTCAATAATATATCTTTTTGCGCTCAAATATTCGGTTGTCAAGTAAGAGAGTAACTTTATATATCTTGGATCATTTTTTATGCTGCTTTCTCCAGTCAAACGTATTGAGTATTTGTGCGACCATTATACAATATATACGAAACAACGTCAATTATAGCGTGTTGTTTTGAGCAGCATGATAGTTCTACGGTGTTGTTACATACTCATTATTTAGACTGAGTAAGAGGACCAATATATACCGTTTTCCTACTCCCGTATATCAGAATTTGTTGTGTTGTAAAACTCTTTCTCCTTGAACATATACATTTAAAAGCTTTCACTATAAAGAATGCTTTAAACGCATCGCCAATGTGATCTAACATTTTAGGTATTCGATTTTTCCACATGAAACAGTATTATGAAATATAACTACAGCTGTACATTGCTATACATTGTTCTGCTGTTTCATATAACTGCATACCAGTATCAGTCTGCCACATCTCACCAACGTGATTATTACATACCATTATGATTCTTGCCTACTTGTACATTGTAAATGTATATTTGCAGCTGACTAGTTTTGAGATTTTGTGCAATTAAAATAATTAGGTTTCATTTTCTTCGTCCGAACCATTGTTTGATACTTGTGCAAGCAATATTAGGACTGTAGTTATTCTCTCCTTATATCTACTCTGTCAAGACCACCCAAGGATGTCTTGAATAATGTTCTTTTCTTTTTCTTATAATACGATAAAAAATAAGCATAGATAATATGTCATGCTTGACAGATGGCTTTTCTGTGTTATCAACAAGTCAGCAGAACGAATACCCAAAACAGAAATAATTATTTTCAGCAACTATTATTACTGCTTTATTACTGATACAAAAGTCAAAGATTTTATATTTTATATCAGGTCTTGACGTTTTTATATTTGTTTTTTAAAGACATATTTGCATTTAACAACCAACACATCGTAATATTCTACTTAAAATCGAACCTTTTTCCAATACATTTTACCTATATTTGTCGTGTCTTGTAAACCTTACACCGTGTGTCTGACCATTTTCATATTTGTATATTAGTTCACGTCAAATGAGTATCTATTTCTCGTTTTCCTTGTCCTTGTTTTGCCTTGCTTTACTCATTGTGCCTTCAAGTTTGATTATAATTTTCTCGATTATGCCATTAATTAACGTAACCTTTAATTCTGTATCTGTAATTTACAAAATCAATAGTCGTAATCATTATCTGATGCTTGAAGTCAACATGACAGTTGTATATAGTTTATCGCTTTCTTTTAATACTAAATTGTTTGTTCTTTTTTTATCACGCTTAACCCCATCCAAACATATGTGTGCAATTTATCCCTTGATACCGGTAATGCTGCTTTTATCTTAATGGTGTGAGACACATCTGTCATCTTTCTCCATTCAATGTAGCTTTCGGTCTTAAATTATGATATATACAAATCAAATTATTTTACTTTGTCTCCGACATTATCCCGAAGATAAAACACCACTTTCGCTGTACGCTTACCAGTGACCTTTAGTTATAATCTTTTAAAAATAGCCCAGTCTTATCCACCGCAAAAAATACTTTGTTCTCGTCAAAGTATATAGCTTTATATCGAGTAATGTGGTCGTCACGTATTACTGAGTATGGAAAATAAATAGATAATTACTTACCATATTTATTCTATACTTCGACATTGCATCCACGTTTGTTTGTACCCCCTACCGATTTCAATAACTAAAACCTTTAATGTGATAAAAAGTGCACAGAACTAAGTAAAGTGAATCATTGATTTATAATTTCTAACCTGCTTGTGACCAGGATAGCACTAATAATGACATTCACTTGCACCTTTCATGCTTAACGGACTTTCCATGCTAACACAGGGCCACATTCCGTACACTGTTTATTTCCATCCAACAATATAATGACGTAATTCATCCAATTCGGTAAGAGCCAGATAATTCCCTAAATTAGCATAAGGTTGTGTTTGGAATTATATTCCTTTGCACACATGCACATATCAATGAAACCGCTTGTTAAATCCACATGAAAGGCATTGTTTTTTTTGTCATTCTTTTCCTTTGCTTGATTCGACACTGTAAATATCAGAAGCAGACGACATATCTATGTACATCTTAGTTGAACGTACACCCATTTGCTGAAAATGGACTGGTCCTGGTATTGTAAATGTGTCTAACATGTCCGTCTAGTATATTGAAAACTTCCGTTAAGCATGAAACTGGCAGACGATGACGGTGTTATGGCCATTCCACTCAGTCATGTTAGAAAATATAAATCAATAAATGAATTGACTAAGTCTTTGCACTTTGTATTAAATTAACGGTTTCCGTTATTGAAATTGGTATTGGGGTAGAAACAAACGGGTTAATTGACTCGGACTATGTAGGCTTGAAGTGACGTTGCATAGCCATATGCATAAATATCTTGACAGTGTTACAGTAAATCAAATATAGAAATATAAACGATGTAGCCAAAACCGTTCTCTAAAAAGAATGTTGCAGGAATGTAAAAGTCAACTGGTACAAAAGAATAGTTGAAAATATAGGGGCATTTCTTTAGTTTTCCATCCAGTAATTTCCCAAGTTGCTAAGTAAAATGTTCTCCGTCTTGTCTGGTTGATAATGAGTTCAGTAATATGTATTAATTGACAAGCATGATATTATGTCTAGATATGTTCAATTTGCAAACATATATGTATTCAGTGATGAGCTAGCAGTGCCTTTCGTGAGCTTTATTTCTTATATTTTGCATAGATTGTCTTGAATTAATCACACTAATTTGCTTAGTAAATGATACAGAAGCAACCTTTTTAAACCAAACAGTGCGAACTGATTGTAACCAAAATCTTGTTTAGGATAGGTAT